>OY978221.1:2500-105000 GCA_963854785.1 Vaccinium vitis-idaea
CCTAAACCCTAAACCCTAAACCCTAAACCCTAAACCCTAAACCCTAAACCCTAAACCCTAAACCCTAAACCCTAAACCCTAAACCCTAAACCCTAAACCCTAAACCCTAAACCCTAAACCCTAAACCCTAAACCCTAAACCCTAAACCCTAAACCCTAAACCCTAAACCCTAAACCCTAAACCCTAAACCCTAAACCCTAAACCCTAAACCCTAAACCCTAAACCCTAAACCCTAAACCCTAAACCCTAAACCCTAAACCCTAAACCCTAAACCCTAAACCCTAAACCCTAAACCCTAAACCCTAAACCCTAAACCCTAAACCCTAAACCCTAAACCCTAAACCCTAAACCCTAAACCCTAAACCCTAAACCCTAAACCCTAAACCCTAAACCCTAAACCCTAAACCCTAAACCCTAAACCCTAAACCCTAAACCCTAAACCCTAAACCCTAAACCCTAAACCCTAAACCCTAAACCCTAAACCCTAAACCCTAAACCCTAAACCCTAAACCCTAAACCCTAAACCCTAAACCCTAAACCCTAAACCCTAAACCCTAAACCCTAAACCCTAAACCCTAAACCCTAAACCCTAAACCCTAAACCCTAAACCCTAAACCCTAAACCCTAAACCCTAAACCCTAAACCCTAAACCCTAAACCCTAAACCCTAAACCCTAAACCCTAAACCCTAAACCCTAAACCCTAAACCCTAAACCCTAAACCCTAAACCCTAAACCCTAAACCCTAAACCCTAAACCCTAAACCCTAAACCCTAAACCCTAAACCCTAAACCCTAAACCCTAAACCCTAAACCCTAAACCCTAAACCCTAAACCCTAAACCCTAAACCCTAAACCCTAAACCCTAAACCCTAAACCCTAAACCCTAAACCCTAAACCCTAAACCCTAAACCCTAAACCCTAAACCCTAAACCCTAAACCCTAAACCCTAAACCCTAAACCCTAAACCCTAAACCCTAAACCCTAAACCCTAAACCCTAAACCCTAAACCCTAAACCCTAAACCCTAAACCCTAAACCCTAAACCCTAAACCCTAAACCCTAAACCCTAAACCCTAAACCCTAAACCCTAAACCCTAAACCCTAAACCCTAAACCCTAAACCCTAAACCCTAAACCCTAAACCCTAAACCCTAAACCCTAAACCCTAAACCCTAAACCCTAAACCCTAAACCCTAAACCCTAAACCCTAAACCCTAAACCCTAAACCCTAAACCCTAAACCCTAAACCCTAAACCCTAAACCCTAAACCCTAAACCCTAAACCCTAAACCCTAAACCCTAAACCCTAAACCCTAAACCCTAAACCCTAAACCCTAAACCCTAAACCCTAAACCCTAAACCCTAAACCCTAAACCCTAAACCCTAAACCCTAAACCCTAAACCCTAAACCCTAAACCCTAAACCCTAAACCCTAAACCCTAAACCCTAAACCCTAAACCCTAAACCCTAAACCCTAAACCCTAAACCCTAAACCCTAAACCCTAAACCCTAAACCCTAAACCCTAAACCCTAAACCCTAAACCCTAAACCCTAAACCCTAAACCCTAAACCCTAAACCCTAAACCCTAAACCCTAAACCCTAAACCCTAAACCCTAAACCCTAAACCCTAAACCCTAAACCCTAAACCCTAAACCCTAAACCCTAAACCCTAAACCCTAAACCCTAAACCCTAAACCCTAAACCCTAAACCCTAAACCCTAAACCCTAAACCCTAAACCCTAAACCCTAAACCCTAAACCCTAAACCCTAAACCCTAAACCCTAAACCCTAAACCCTAAACCCTAAACCCTAAACCCTAAACCCTAAACCCTAAACCCTAAACCCTAAACCCTAAACCCTAAACCCTAAACCCTAAACCCTAAACCCTAAACCCTAAACCCTAAACCCTAAACCCTAAACCCTAAACCCTAAACCCTAAACCCTAAACCCTAAACCCTAAACCCTAAACCCTAAACCCTAAACCCTAAACCCTAAACCCTAAACCCTAAACCCTAAACCCTAAACCCTAAACCCTAAACCCTAAACCCTAAACCCTAAACCCTAAACCCTAAACCCTAAACCCTAAACCCTAAACCCTAAACCCTAAACCCTAAACCCTAAACCCTAAACCCTAAACCCTAAACCCTAAACCCTAAACCCTAAACCCTAAACCCTAAACCCTAAACCCTAAACCCTAAACCCTAAACCCTAAACCCTAAACCCTAAACCCTAAACCCTAAACCCTAAACCCTAAACCCTAAACCCTAAACCCTAAACCCTAAACCCTAAACCCTAAACCCTAAACCCTAAACCCTAAACCCTAAACCCTAAACCCTAAACCCTAAACCCTAAACCCTAAACCCTAAACCCTAAACCCTAAACCCTAAACCCTAAACCCTAAACCCTAAACCCTAAACCCTAAACCCTAAACCCTAAACCCTAAACCCTAAACCCTAAACCCTAAACCCTAAACCCTAAACCCTAAACCCTAAACCCTAAACCCTAAACCCTAAACCCTAAACCCTAAACCCTAAACCCTAAACCCTAAACCCTAAACCCTAAACCCTAAACCCTAAACCCTAAACCCTAAACCCTAAACCCTAAACCCTAAACCCTAAACCCTAAACCCTAAACCCTAAACCCTAAACCCTAAACCCTAAACCCTAAACCCTAAACCCTAAACCCTAAACCCTAAACCCTAAACCCTAAACCCTAAACCCTAAACCCTAAACCCTAAACCCTAAACCCTAAACCCTAAACCCTAAACCCTAAACCCTAAACCCTAAACCCTAAACCCTAAACCCTAAACCCTAAACCCTAAACCCTAAACCCTAAACCCTAAACCCTAAACCCTAAACCCTAAACCCTAAACCCTAAACCCTAAACCCTAAACCCTAAACCCTAAACCCTAAACCCTAAACCCTAAACCCTAAACCCTAAACCCTAAACCCTAAACCCTAAACCCTAAACCCTAAACCCTAAACCCTAAACCCTAAACCCTAAACCCTAAACCCTAAACCCTAAACCCTAAACCCTAAACCCTAAACCCTAAACCCTAAACCCTAAACCCTAAACCCTAAACCCTAAACCCTAAACCCTAAACCCTAAACCCTAAACCCTAAACCCTAAACCCTAAACCCTAAACCCTAAACCCTAAACCCTAAACCCTAAACCCTAAACCCTAAACCCTAAACCCTAAACCCTAAACCCTAAACCCTAAACCCTAAACCCTAAACCCTAAACCCTAAACCCTAAACCCTAAACCCTAAACCCTAAACCCTAAACCCTAAACCCTAAACCCTAAACCCTAAACCCTAAACCCCTAAACCCCTAAAACCCTAAACCCCTAAAACCCTAAACCCTAAACCCTAAACCCTAAACCCTAAACCCTAAACCCTAAACCCTAAACCCTAAACTTGAAGGAAATATGTTGTACAGAAGGGCATCATTCTACTCGTGCATGAACATGGCCTGTTGGTAGTGTTGAATGTAGGCCACTGGATCCGTGCTGGTCTCGTAAAGTATGAAAGTAGAATGCTTTACCTCGCTCGGGGTTTTCTCGGCTTTGATCCTATGTGCCAATGGTGACTTTGAGGTTTGGTCTAAGGCTTCCTTTGGTGCTTCTCGTGCAGTTTTAGGACCTCTTTCTGCTCGGCCTATCTTGTGTCTTCTCGCATATCGCTGCTCATTGGACCCAGATCTTTCGTATCTGTCCCTCGCATGCTTTCTCTTTTCTCTTCTTTCCTCTGAGTTACTTTTTCCTCTCCTTTTTCGTGGGGAGACAACCCTTCCAGCGGAGACATCATCATGATGATGGCTCCTCCTTTCTTTTTCACGCTCCTTCTGTTGGAGTTGTTTCTTTAAATCCTGAATTTCTCGCTCACGTCGAGTGACTTCTCGTGCCAATTCTTCTACCTCCTGCTATCTTCAGTCCAGGCTATCTTCACGGTCTCGATCCCTTCGTTGCCTGTGGTCCTCCCTTTTTCGGGGGGGACTTCTAGGCCTCTTGTCTCGATCCCTTTGAGGAAAGACATATCGCTTTCGTTCGTCATGACCTGGGGTTGCAGAGCGTCTCTACTCCCCCCCTATATTTTGGAATCTCAGGGATGTGACCCATGCCAAACCTTTTGGAGGTTGGATTCTTTCATGGTGCAGTTGGAACTGCATGTGTTTTTCCAGTGTCCAACCCTTTCCTAGCTCCATAACCAGGCGTTCTTTCTGTGTCCTTTTCCATCACCCCACGCCTTGGGGTTTGGATGATAGGCTCTGACGCCACCATTGTTAAATGATTTTTTTGAAAAAAGCTTTTCGTAAGTTTTCCCACAAATGGGGCCAATTGTACGGGGATAAAATCCTCGTATGAGCTTGATCACGTGCTTCTTCGCCGAAAACCTAATTCTGCAAGACAAACAACAGGTTAGAGCACATTTGCCTCTCGTCGGCAAAAGCCCTCTGATGTTTAAGTTAATATGGGATGTATTAAATAAGCCAAAGAACAATGCTTATAACGGAGCGTTACAGCGTACCTTTCTTCATGGGTGTGATGCTTTATTTATAGGTGTAGATGACTTACTGATTAAGGCATCTCGTAGCCCTAGTTTCCCATTTGCATTAGGAAAACTTTCCTAACATGACTCTTCCTATTAGGTGTGGCGGCGCAATGTCATGCAAGATCTTTTCTTGCAATAGAATCCCTTTTCATATAGGTTTTTTTTCCTATATGGCTATGTAGTGTATTCGTAGTTGTATTAGGAATACCTATGTCAATCCCTTAAATCACAGGATTGCCTCTTATCACGTAAGAGACCGACTCTGAACCTTCTGGAATGCTCCACCACGCTATATTCTTAAGGCGGTCCTGGTCATCCTTCCACATTGCTCGGCATGGACCGTACAAGGCCCAGTCCACATATGCCGAGCTGTGCTAAGCTACATCACGTATTCACATAATGTTGTCTTGGCTGTATTCGTAGCCTACTAGCTTGGCTATGTCTAGAGACATCCCTACTTGGCTACTGCCGAGCTAGTACACCTTCACTTGGTGTTTCTGTTTAGTCCTGACCCTTATTCATAGTCAACTTTGTTCGGCACAGGTTTAAAGAACCCCTTCCTGATAACGCTGAGCTTGGTACCCTCTCGTGGTACTCATGCCGAGCACGTGATTTACCGTTTTTGCGGGTAATTGAATTTTACCCACTCCAAACCCCAATCCCTAATCCCAAAACCCCAAACCCCTTAAACCCTAAACCCCAAAACCGCAAACCCCTTAAACCCTAAACCCCAAACCCAAATCCTAAACCCTAAGCCCGGTGTCGGTGTAGGTTGACTTTAGTTGAATCAGTATGGCAGATAGGGGAGTTTTTTTGCACAAGTCAAGATCTTCTCATGTGACGCAAAATAAGAATCATCACAGACCTATTTCACGATCCATGCCAAAATTGTGTTTAAAGTCCGTGCCAAAAATAAGTTTATTGTAGATCGAACAAAAGTTCGTCTCATCGTATTTGTCTAAAGAGAAGTAAATGTATAGAGGCTGATTGCCTATTGCTTTTGTGGCAAATATGGTTCGTTCAAATGGATGCAAATGTCCGATGAACTTGATTTTTGCATGGATGTTAAAGTATATCGAGACATACAAAATGAATTGTTTGAATTATCAATTGGGCTCATGATCGCTCCCGTTTTGCGTCACATGAAGAACTACATGAGGGTTTACCACTAGTGTTGCTCACGGTCCAGATCAGATCGGATTCCTCTGAATCCAATTCTAATATGCAAATTACAGTTTTAAAAATGCAATCCATGTCCGGACAAAAAACCTTATGGTACGGATCCAATCCAATCTGTAAGTCACAGATCAGTTCCAATTTTATCCACAGATTACATTCTAGAATGAATTAGCAATTAGCAAGCCAAAAAAATTACAAGAACCAGCAAGTAACCATGTATAAAACATTACTCCCTCCGTCCGTCTATGTTTGTCCATTTTCACTATTTCACACCTCTTAAAAATAGTACATTGCTTTTAATACGAATCTCTAAAACTATTCAATATGGATCTTGTTTGATAGATCTCAATTAGCTCTATTATACGAAATTTTCAAAATCATGAAACTCATTATAAATTGAACGATATGGACAATTTAAAACATGACACGAATGCTGAAAATGGACAAACAAAGACGGACGGAGGGAGTACATTATACAAAGCATTACCTAATGCAATCAGTGGTGGAGGCATGTAAGGGTTAGGGGTGGCCCCGGCCCCCCTGGTTTTCTATTTCAGAGTATATTTTGTAAATTTTTTTATTAATTTTAAAAAATATATATAAATAAAACTACAAAAATAATCAAAAGGTAAGAATAATTTTCATCTCAATAACACTAAATTATTGTGAATGATACCGTGCAATAATTACTACATTCATCGAATGATATGATAACAACAATACTCGATATCAATTTTTCAATTTATCAAATTCAAAACCATCCCATAAAAGTTACCAACCTTTTCACAATAACTGAATTTAATTTAATGGACCCACATCTCTTCAATTAAATACACCCATTAATTACACCATTCTCTCTCTTTTTCAACAATATTTAAAAAAAAAAAAAATGGAAACCGATTGTTTTTAAAATGTTTTTGAAAAGAAAAACAGTTTTGACTGAAAAAGCAATTTTTTATATAAGTTGGTTTCTTTTTTAATTTGAAAAGGTGATAATAGTATTTAATTTTGATTATGTCACTGTAGACTATTACATTGTTAACTCTAGCCATCTTCTAAATGAATATCAAAAGGTGATGTGGCAATTTTAGGTATTCAATTTTGAGTATACAATAATACCCTAAGAACTACAAAGAATAACCATTTTTATTGGATAGGTACAGATGTGTCTTAAACATACTTATCCAGAAGAAGGAAAATGAGAGAACATTCTTTATACGGACGGTGTAAATCAAAGATTTCTCTAAATCTATTGCATTCGTCTGTGTCCATGTTCTATCTTTTGGGACCACTGTTTAGACTCATGGCGCAATATAATAGATTTAGAGAAATCTTTTGGGACCTTTAAATCAAATATTTCTTTAAATCTATTGCATTGCGCCATGTGTCCATGTTCTATCTTTTGGGACTACTGTTTGGACACATGGCGCAATACAATAGTTTTGAAGATACTTTGATTTGCATCGCCGGTGTAAAAAATGTTTTGTCGTTATCTTAACACAAATACCAAATGTTATCTTCCCCAGAACTGTTACAATTAGTACGCATTAAGGATTGGCTGAGGATGGTGCACGTGTATAAAGGTCCGCGTGGGGCCATACCACATCTGGAGGAGTGGGAAAAAAAACCTAGACTGAGACATACCCTGGAGTAAGAGCAGGACTGCAGGGTCAGTGACTCGATATAGCCTAGACTGAAACCGTACCCTAGAGGATGAGCGGGTGAAGTAAACGCGGACTTCAAACACACGGACACACAGAGAGAAAGAGAGAGAGAGAGAAGGGAAGAATGGCAGAGTCGAAGATGGTGCACTCTCCGCTAGTTACATACGTATCTGTGCTCTCGCTTCTCACTCTCTGCCCCCCCTTTGTGATTCTCTTGTACGTCCTAATTCTCATACCTCTTCTTTCTTTTCCTTTTGGTTGATCCTTTATTTCTCTTTTCTTTATTTGTAATCTGAACGTGGAACTTATATAGATCACTGTAAGTAAGATTTACAAGATCTCTTATCGAAAGAATTTCTATTATTGAATCAAATGATCATCTATGTTTAGATCTCGTTATTTAATGTGTACTTTTGAATCTACGAAAAGCACGGTCCCTTTGGTTCCTTAGGATTCTGAGTGGACAGAATTTTTTTCAACTTGTTTACTATCATGGAATTATGCTTCTTTGAATTGAGTGGGTGATTGTACGTGCCCTAGTAATACATTTCACACTCCAGTCAAACATTGAGCCATGATAACAAATGACCAAAGTAAAGCAGATGTGAGATCCGTTTTTATCAAAGAAATTAGAAAACGACGAAGAAGGCAGAGCATGCTTGTGAGCAAGCTTATTTTATTACTGCTCACAAGTTCTATCCTCTAGTAATGAGAAATTTCCTTTCTTTAAACATTTGTCCCGGAAATAAATTTTTACATTCTAATCTTGATTATTTTTCTTTTATCAAACAAAAGCTTTATTTTACACCGCAGGAAACAGTCCATATACTTTCAAGTTTTAACAAATACTCTATGATTCCTAGTAGTGCCTACATTCGGAAGAGTTAATATTGCATTCAGTAGGGTATTTCAAAATGTAACTTTGAGCTATTCTATGGAACCTTGAATTTATGATCTTTTCGACGGAGGTGAAAGGTAAACAGAGTTTATACTTTACGCAGATGGTATACAATGGTCCATGCCGACGGGTCTCTATCTCAGACTCTGGGTTACCTAAGACTGCATGGCTTGCAGGGATTGATTAACATTTGGCCTAAACCCACTGCAATTGCATGGAAAATAATTGCATCTTATTCAGCATTTGAGGCTCTACTCCAAATCTTGCTACCTGGAAAAAGGGTCGAAGGACCATTATCTCCCGCTGGAAACAAGCCTGTCTATAAGGTAATTGTTATGCAATGTCATCTCATTGATACCCATCAACAATTTCTGCATCTGTCCAAGTAGTGCATGAATGACTTATTTTTACTGGTGCTTGAGATATTATCCTTGATTTTTTCCCATTATATTGATGTAATCTACCTTGTTCTTATTGCAGGCAAATGGTGTGGCAGCATATGCAGTGACATTGATTACTTACCTCAGCCTTTGGTGGTAGGGATTTCTTATTTGGATCCAGTCATTATTATCCATGCGAGTGTTGGTTATCTGTACATTTTTTTTAGAGGGTTTTAATTTCTGATAAGCCGGTTTTAACAATTGGAGTTATGCAGAAGCATAGAAATTCTGGTGGACTATTACTAAAGAGTGCTCTGGATTTCATGCTTCTGTACTCCTTAACCCTAAGTTCAGACATTAAAGATAGCTAGGATTGGGTAATAGAAATTTTGGTTGACTGTTACTAAAGAGTGCTCTGGATTTCATGCTTCCGCATTCCTTA
Source organism: Vaccinium vitis-idaea (assembly GCA_963854785.1). NCBI lineage: Eukaryota > Viridiplantae > Streptophyta > Magnoliopsida > Ericales > Ericaceae > Vaccinium > Vaccinium vitis-idaea. Next base: position 11,612 of record OY978221.1, read on the forward strand.
ACCCTAAGTTCAGACATTAAAGAGAGCTAAGATTGGATAAGGCATATTAAGAGGTTTCATGCTTGTAAATTTCATTGAGTCGATGGAACTCGGAAGCATGTGTTACTTGAATAATATGGCAAAGTTCTATATCATATACATGGCAAGACTTTTCATGTTCCCACAGAGGACAACAAGCTCTTTCAGTTAAGAAACCTCTCTCATTTTTGTTCTCTGCTCTTGCCAAACAGTGATGCCGTATGCTTGTTTCAACGTTTAATATTGTTTCACGGGCTTCATATTTTTGTACATGTACCAACTTTATCTTACTATTGATTGCGCTCCTTAAGAAAATAGAATCCTGGGGCACAAGGATGGTATCATGTGGTGTTGCACTCTTTTAGGAGTTGTTGAGAGATTGACAATCTTTGGAACTTGCTTCCTGAGAAACAGCAGTGTCTCTAGTTTTTGCTTCCCATGGATCCAATGCCTTCCTGATTCAAGTGTATTTGATATTTTTTCAATTTGTTTATCAACAGGTTTGGGATTTTCAACCCCTCAATTGTTTATGACCATTTGGGAGAGATATTTTCAGCACTTATTTTCGGAAGCTTCATCTTTTGTATTTTCCTGTATATTAAAGTAAGTTTTTTCTTTGACTGGATTAGATATCAAGTTATATTACATCTGTCTAATTTCTGATGCTCATACTTTGTGCATACAAGGGTCGTGTTGCACCATCTTCCACTGATTCGGGTTCGTGTGGAAACATAATAATTGATTTCTATTGGGTGAGTATATTCAATTTATGCTATTTATATTTTGTCACCTTATTTCCTTTAATTTCTCATTTATCCCTGTTTTAACGTTGTGGCTGTGACAATTGATGATTTTGGGAGAGAAGTGCAGTGATCAGTTGCAAATGCACTCTCACAATGCAGGAATATGTTTTGGATGTTTTGCTAATGAATCATCTTACTAACTGATAGTGAAGCTTCTAAGAATGTTATCCACAACAAAGATCTGATATATGCTGAAAATGTTGACCAATAATATGGAAATTAAGGGTTTCTGTGTCAATACCACTAAATTTCAGCTCATGCCACACGTTTTATCACCTCTCATGTTCTTAGAATGCATTAAAAACTCATCTTGTGCGTTGCTAACTAGATGCAAAAGACGTCTGAATCCCTTGAAGCATTTGCATGTGTGCCTACTGCCTGCCCTTTATCTCTCGAAATGTAGGTACTGCCTAATTAGTGAAAAAGTCCCCCTGCATATGGCCTGGCCCTTAATGATAGTAGTGTATGTAGCAGGCAGTCTATCATCATCTTAAATGCTCTTGAATAATGACTCTTGGTCCTTGCAGGGTATGGAGCTTTATCCTCGCATAGGTGAGAACTTTGATATAAAGGTTTTCACAAACTGCAGATTTGGGATGATGTCCTGGGCAGTTCTTGCTGTCACATATTGCATAAAGCAGGTAGATGTTCTTACATTTTTCTTTATGTGAATTTCGAATTACCTAGGGGTGTTTTCTCTAAAGCATCCAACTCAAAACCAATTGGCAATGAGTGGAGAGGCCACCCAGGCACATATACTAGCTTTGGAGGTTATAATTAACCAATGTGGGACAAGCTCTAACACTCCCCTGCACGTGCGACCCCTGACCCACACATGGAGAGATAAACAACGATTCAATACAAACGACAACTATCAACCATCAACGACAAACTAAGGGGAACCAACCATCAACAATATAGATTATAGAGTCTTGTGCAAAAGCCTAGCTGTGATACCATGTTAAAGCATCCAACTCAAAACCAATTGGCAATGAGTGGAGAGGCCACCCAGGCACATATAGTAGCTTTGGAGGTTATAATTAACCAATGTGGGACAAGCTCTAACAGGGGTTATTCATAGGTTGGCCAGCCTTGCCAATCTCGTCTAAAATCCCAGGGAACAATAGATGGTGGCCTCCTTGCGTGGTCAGCAACCAAGAAAGCTCACTAGTTTTTTTATCTCCTTCTCTCTCTCTTTCTGCATGGGTTATCCCAATGACTGCCAGCCAGCAGTTGGCTGCTCTAGAATTCACGTGGGCTTCACATAATATCCGTATAGATGCTGGCCTTGTCTTATATGAAGCCAATCGGTTTCCAGTAGTCCTCCATAGGTTAATTAGCCTGTTAATTCCTTCATCTATTGCCCTTCATCAACTCAGGTCTATTACTTTGCTTCCTGATAGGATATGCTGGGGCAATAGATGTTTCGGTTTGGTTTGAGTCAATGCCTACGCCAATAGTTAGCTTACTAGTCGGGTTCCCAGAATTTTATTCCTGAATCAAAATACAGGCCTTTGCTTCCTGAAAGGGTACAAAATGTGGCCGGGTAGGCCAAATGTCCACACTATCACAGCCCTTTGTTTGGCAGGGGGACCAGACCGTTGACTGCTGCAGTTGTTGTCTGTAGGGTATGTGACACTCCACAAGTTGAACAGTGCTGACTGCTCACTGCTGAGCCAGGCGATGATATTTCGGATTGTTACAACGCACATTGAACAGTTTAAGTAGAGAAGTGAATAGGTAAGAAGTAGAAAAACCCTTCATGTCAATCTATCTCCATAGGAGACTAAGCAAAAGACAGCATCCCTAGATCTTGCAAAACCCATCACCATTACCTGATAAGAGCCAGAGGATAGTACCTTCCCAAGCAATAGCACCTCGATTTGGCTCTAGGCTAGAGTTTTACTTTTACTCCTGTTCAGTCGTGTGGGAAAGCTGACATACAAGTTGCAGATAGACTATGGTAATGCCACAGCTGTGTGTTCTCTCATGTTTTGTCAACCTCGATCTCCTAATTCTGTAGACAAAAATGTTTATCTTTTTGGTACATTCTCACAATTTGGAATAGCCATTCCTTATAGAGAATTTCAGAGGGAAAGAAACTCTCTTCGAGTTATGCGAAGGAACATCCCCACCGGGTGTCTAACTGTTAAGTTAAAAATTAGTTGGGGGTCCCCTTTTTTTGGATGTCCTGTATCCCATTCCATTATATAAACATTAGCTTCCTCCAATTTATAGAAGACCATTCAGGCAGTTTTTTTTTTTTTTTTAAACTTTTTAAACAAAAGTAACAGTTGTTGCTATTTGCTGGTATATAGTCAGAGCATATTCGGAATTGTCTTTCATTCCAAGGCATAACCTTCTTGTTTGGTTAATAGGAGTTAACCAATTAGACAACCCAGACCTGAACCTAACCAAACCTACTCATTGGTCAGAAATTTTGGGGAACTTGACCAAAACATTAGCATGAAAATCGGACCAATCTCTGAAGGTCAGCTTCGGTTCATTTTTGGGTTGATCAGTACGCCTGTGCTTGTAGGTGTGAACTGTCATCCAATGCAGTGTGAGTTTTGGGCATTATTTATGTCACTTTGTTCTAAGTGTTCTTGCATTACCTCACAGTATGAAGCGAATGGGAGAGTGGCTGATTCCATGCTCGTAAATACAATATTGATGCTAGTGTATGTTTCAAAGTTCTTTTGGTGGGAGGATGGGTACTGGAACACAATGGACATCGCACATGATAGAGGTTAGTTGGTTCATCATTATTTTCATGTTTTACGTGCATATGTAGCAGATCGGAAAAAAAAAAAAAAAAAAAAAACCTCTTACAATCATATCTTTTTGTGTTTATTATTAATAGTTGTATCATTTTAGTTTGAACTTTTATAATTTGGTAATTTTTTAAAAAGGAAATCTTAAAGATGTAGGAGGCCTAATATTGAGAGTTTGCTTCGGGTTCCTAAAATACCAGGATCAGCACTTCCGGATACAGTTGCTTCGGTAGATAGGATTTTTTTTTTATTTGAAGTCAATATAAACTTACTTTTGTATACTATGTCACAAGAGGGATTTTAAGTGGATTAATTAGGATGTCAATTGAAAATGAGTTCTTGGATAATTTAGTACGATAACTCAATTGAAGAATATGCTTTAAAAAAAATGCAATAAGAATTTTTTTTTAAAATTTGATCGATTGTGCTGATCATAAAGGCTCTATAGTACTATGATTTTTTCGATAGCTAGAAGTACAATTAACCTTGATTTTATTTTTTTAACTTACTAGCAAGTGGGCAACCAAGATTGGGGTTGGGCTTGGGCAACTCAAACCTCCAGGCCGACCCTCTTAATGGAAATATATTGTTATTCAGTGATTTGTTTCTGCAGCTGGCTTTTACATATGCTGGGGATGCTTGGTTTGGGTCCCCTCTATCTATACTTCTCCCGGAATGTACCTAGTGAATCATCCTGTGAATCTTGGAGCTCAGGTACACACTTTCACAAATGGCTGTATTAAAAAAAAGGTTGGCTGACACTTGTACTGTTACTTTTCAACCATAAATCTGTGTACAGATTTTGTACAAATCTGCTGTTTTGGGCCTCCTCGGGGTCCCACATGAATGATTAAAGCCGGTTTTTTCAAAATAATATTTACTTGTACCCCGTAAAAAAATCAACTAAATCAGATATCAGAAAATACTTCATCGGTTCATCCAGTTTTTAATTCAGATCTGTACTAGTAGTCTTGTCCACTTTCCAATTTGTTTGGTCAAGAAGCACAATACATCCTTTTTTCTCATGGAAGTATGAACCATATTTCATCAGTCATCTTCCTCATTGAACTACGTTGTGGCTCGAATGTATCGATTTCTAGAGGGAGAAAAGGTGATAAGGTTGGGGTTTCATGTTTTAGAGCATGGGGAAGGGGTTCTGCAGTGCGCCCATGGTGATGAACAGCAGTGGCGATGGGTGGTGTCGGTTGCATTTTCATTTTTATACAGAAATTGTAATAGAAGTGGGTCCGAGTTCTTTTGGCGAGTGAGGGCTAGGGCTGAGGTGGGGAGAGGGTGTGGTACTTTTCTCTAATATTGAAATACTTTCCGATATTGGGTAGGTGAATGTGTGTTTTTATTTTTTCTTTCGTGTTCAATTTTTTTTATTCTTGAAAAGTAAAAGAGGAGTTCTTGTACTTACTCCATTTGCTTTATCTTGCACACCTGTGGTGCAGTTAATGAATAAGGATTCTACACCAATATGATTAGTTTACGGTCATTCTAATTCAGAGTGAAACACCAAGGTGGTTAAGGCCCAAGACTTTTGGGTTTGCTCCCTCTTAGGCTTTAGATTCGAAACCTCTTAGATGCTATCAACTCTTGTGAGGCTAGTCCATACGGGGTTCTGCCCTGGCTTTAATCGGGCTCCCTGATGGTGGATGGTGGGATTGGTTCCCAAGGATTAGTCAAGGTACGCGAAAGCTAACCCAGACACACCGATGTTATGAGAAAAAAAAAGGTAGTTTAGAGTGAAATCTATTGGATGAGGATAATCACTTTGTTGTCTTAACAAACGTATCCTTTCTTTCCAGCTTGCTGTCTATATTTTGATAGCAGGCATTCTATGCACATACATCAACTATGACTGTGACAGACAAAGGAAAGAATTCCGCAGAACAAATGGCAAGTGCTTAGTTTGGGGAAAAGCTCCTTCAAAGGTATTTTACTTTCTTTAGACTATCTCCAACCTTGTGTTTAATTTGCATTTTTAGAGGTTTCTATACCACGCTTTCAGCTCAAGGGTAAGAATATATGTGTTCACTCTTTATATAGATTCAGGCGGCATACACAACAACTACTGGTGAGACAAAAACCAGCCTTCTCCTGACCTCAGGATGGTAAGCTTTCCGCCCATATGAGTCAAATAGTTAATAAAAAGTTGTTTCTGCTGGAGTCCTGTACTTTGTGCTCATGCAAAATGAGGGGTTGATATTTGATTCCCGGATTAATTGTGGAATGGATTGGAGAATACGAGATTAAGGTTGGGGATAGAGGAGACATGTGAGGCATAGGATAATGGATGGGATTATGTACGTCACAGGATTAGTTGTATTATGTTTGGTAGCTTGGGATAAAGAGTAGGATAAAGGGCTGGTTGAAAAAAAAAAAGAGTGGAATAAAGGAATGAGAATTATTTTCGACCATTGGATGAGGAGGATATCTAATCCGAAAGGGGCAGACTAGCTAATACCAACCTCAGACTATTAGCTAGTACCCCACATGAGGCACTATTTCCTGAAATGATTTGGAGGAATGTAAAGTTTGTGTTGTGTTAGCCCACTTAGCCCAAAGATTATTGCATTGCATTTGTAATGCAATGGTCATTGGTTCTATTTGGTAGCCGGTGACACATCAACAATAGATTGGTCTAGGAATCCATGGGAAAGATCCTATACAATGAGTGTCATATCCATTCAAAATTATTGGCAGGAAAAAAGGTAAGGTACTGTAGGTGAATCTGGAAAATATAAGTAGTCAGAGAGGAGGAGGGTGGGAGGCTGGGAGCTTCAATTAAATTCATTCCTCCCGGGGTATCAAACGAGCCCTATCTTTTGTTAATCTCATGGGCGACAAATATCGCCTACAAATAAAGGGGGAATATGTTCCAGTTTAATCCAGGGTATCAAACGAGCCCTATCTTTTGTTCCAATTTAGTGATTTCAAGTTACCGTTTGATTTGACTTTTTTGTGTTACGGGTTTTACAGGTGGGGCCTATCTCGACATTTCCATTATGTACCAGAAATATTAGCAGCTTTCTTGTGGACTGTGCCAGCTCTTTTCAACCATGTAAGGCTTTGCTTTAGAGAATAGCTGCAGTTCCTTCAATTCTGGATACCGTATGGGTTCATTCATTCTTTCCCCCCTTCTGCTTTTGCAGTTTCTTCCTTACTTCTACGTGATGTTTCTTACCATCCTTCTCTTTGACCGAGCGAAAAGAGATGATGATCGATGTCGCTCAAAGTAAGCAAGACATGCCCTTCTGTTTAATGATTTCATCACATATTGATGGACTGTGGCATAGTTTTCCAAAAGATTTTAGCAATCCATGATTTTAACAAATGAGTTAAGCAGGTGCTAAAATCATGGTATTTCAAATCAAAAAATTAAGTGTTTCCGTGTATTATTTTTTAAATTTTTTACACCGAATTAAAGTACACAAGGAGTACTTTAATTTGGTGCAAAAAAAATTTGAAAAAACGATACACGAAACCACTTCATTTTTTGATTTCAAAACCATGATTTAAGTACCTGTTGTACTCATTTGCTAAAATCTTTTAGAAATATTTAACGTACGATGTGAGGGAAAGAAATTAAAATTGTGCTTTGGAGTACCCATGCCAACCAGACAGGTTGCTTATAACTCCAACACTCAACCAAAAGATGGTGCTAATTATTCTGGATGATTGAATGCAAATTTTGACAAGGTGGGGGTTGCAGGTATGGAAAATATTGGAAACTATACTGCGAGAAGGTCCCCTACAGAATTGTTCCAGGAATATACTGAGAGATGACATGTGGGTTTGAGCTCAAACATCAGCTCGACTTTGCGGTGGATGATATGAACGACCCTCAAACTTACCAATGTTATTTTCGTTGGGCTTTCCCTTTTGACTAATCTGAACTTTGGCAGTTTTTTATGTAGTGGTATTGGGTTATCATTGGCCACTGAAATGTTGTACTTGTTGGCTGATATGCTTTAGTGTTTGCTCAGTAATCTACTACTTGTGCCAAATTGCAATGGTAATTTGGCTTTATTCAGGTTCAAGTTGAGAGTTTTTAAGATATCCTTACTAGCCACTCGAGGCACCGAATTGCTCCGGAGGATACTGAGTTAGTTACTCTTTTTTTTTATTATTATTAAACTGAGTTAGTTACTCAGCTGGCCTTTCATGTCATGATGGGACTTTGGTTTGTTCAGTAATGTTTTGAATTTTTTTTTTAAAACTCGTGTCTGGGTTAGCTTATGTCCCACCTTTACTAATCTTGGGGAATCAATTCCACTGCTCCCCAATCAAAGCCGGAGCCAATGCCCCATACAGTGCCTACTCTGAGTTTACTGGGCCAGATGCGAACTTTTTTAAATGGGACCCTTTATATATTCCCAAAAAGATTAAAAAAAAATACCTTAAAGAAAATGAAGCTGAATAATCTCTGTTAATTAAAAAATATACTTGAGTTTGCCTGTTAATAATCGTAGATCGCCATCAACAGGCCGGAAATTGACTGGAAGAGTGCACATGGATCGTCTCTGTCATAGGAACCCAGTTTGGTGCTCAGATTTCGTTCTTAGTGGTTCTGAGATAGTACTTGGGTTTGGAGCTGGGATTTTGTTTATTGAGTATCTGGATTTTTGAGTTTCGGACACAGTTTTCGAGCCAGAGAAGTCTTCTTCTCCACTGATGACATGGTGGCTAGGCCCACTGGAGAAATTTTCGATAAGATTCCATCCATTTGGGAAGAAATGAATGATAATCTGGATCCCTTAGAGCTAGAGTCATCTGGGTTTGATACTGATTACCATAAATTCCATTTAGGTGAATCATCTCGGTCTTGTACCAATATGGAGTCAAGCGAGGGCGGTGCCTAATGAAGAACACGAGGAGATTTCTCTTCATTGTGCTCCTACGGATATTGAGGCAACTTTTCATCCTCTATTGGATGGCTGAGTGTTTTGTTGTGCGAGGGGAGCATAACGACCAAGGATTCTTAGGGTTACAAACGAACCGAGCTGCTCGCAAATAGCTTGTGGCTCGGCTTGTTAAGGCTCGCTCGGCTCGTTTAGTAAACGAGCTCAGTAGAGCTCGGTAAAGCTCAGCTCGTTTAAAGAGTCTCGTTAAGTAAATTATCTTGGCTTGACTCGTTTACGAGCAAGCCAAGCTTGAGCTGTACAAAGCTCTGCTCGGCTCGACTCGTTTACACCCCTACCTCTAGCCCTAGCTAGGGTTTAGCAATCCATAAGAAAATACACACTCTGTTTCTAATAAAAATTAGGTAAAAAAATACTTGGAAACGTGGCCACCTTATGTATTTATACACGAGGAAACCCTAATACTTATTTTAACTAGGAAAGGATTACTATATATCCTATAAAAGAAATAAAATAACTTGGAGAAGGCTACAATACACACCCCTTATTTGATACACACCCCTATAAAAGTTACGAATTTTTTGTAAAAGTTACGATTTTTTTTATAAAAGTTACGAGTCACACCAAAATGTTACGAATCATAGAAAATGTTACGAATCGTATTGCTAAAAAGTTACGAAAAACTAAAAAATGTTACGATTGCTGATGAGGTGGCACAATCTAGACCATACAATAGGTGCATATGGTACACCCAAATAAGGGGTGTGTATTGTAGCCATTTCCAAATAACTTTTGTAAAGTATATGATTCTTGTAAACTGTAAAGTATATGATTCCTCACCGAAAGCATTTGGCATTGCAACAACCAGTTCAAAACGAGCCCTTCTGTCAGTAAATAAACGGCCAAAGATGGTAATTATTGGTCAATGATCAGTGGCAGAAACCAAACCAAAACTACTATTTCAATTGTCAAGTACCTTCTGATATGTGTCCGGTAGTAGTTTTTTTTTTTTTTTTTTGTGGAAAATGCTAGAGGCACACAAAAATGCACACCACAAACCACGCATGTCCTATGTGGCAGTGGGACCCACCTCTATTACCTTTATAAAAAAATAAAAAAAAACCCCCAAACTTCTGATTCTAAAACACGCCAGACAAATGGAAGAAGAAGAAGATCGAACCAGCCCAGCCCCCGCCACCGACATCCTCCACCACCACCACCGGCGGCCGCCAGCAGCAGCCAACAAATTGATTAACAAAATCAACAAAAAAACCGAACATTTATGCACATGAAAACCAGCATCTAATTTTGCATGAATTCAAAATCTCCAATTTCACAACCCTTGAACTACGGACTATGGAAATAATCTTCCACTAGGTGATATTCTGAAGTGGGATCTAAAAAGAGACGAGGGTGTTTCATTTTTGTTGTCCATTTTTATGCTTAAACTATGGCTTCTTAACTTTTAGGCTAAAGTCCAAGAATCGAATGACCATTCTCAAACAATAAATGAGGATTTAGACCTTATCCTTGCTTAGATGGAATCTGTGTCATTCTTTGAAAATTATTTTAGAATCCAGTGACTAGGCGCCATCAACAGGATTAAATGAAGGGTTGATAAAGGATTTGGAGATTTTCTTCAACATGCTTGAACTTCCTTTGGAAGAAATTGCAAAGGAGAGAGCAACTGGTTTTTTTGTTGACAGAAATTGCTGGTGACTGCGAGTGATGGTGGACGTCAACGGCAGGGGGCTGGGCTGGTTCGATCTTCTTCTTCTGATAACGTATAGACCCAAATTCACAGAAATTCAAGAGAATTGAACTCCAAAATTGGAAGCTCAGTTTTCTGATATTAAGCAACAGGAAGAATCACCAATTACAGATAAGAGAAAGAGGAAAAAAGATACAAATACTCCGCATGCCCCTATTCTCCCTCTCTCCTCTACTTATAGCGTGAATTTTCCCTCCCCAACTAATTGGGTTCTTCCCGCCTAAAGCAAACAAGGATATCTAGTCAAATGAAATGAAAATGAAAGAAAAGTCAAGTGACAAACTTGTCCCTAGCAAATTAATTAAATTACTGTAAATTACTCTCTGCCATGTATCATTCCCTTCCCCTCAAGATTAACCTTGTCCTCAAGGTTGAAATGAAGGAAATTGTTGCTGCAGCTTGTAGAGGGGTTCCCAAGTGGCATCTTCAGGAACTGTATTGGACCACTGTACCAAGACCATGGTTGTTGGTTTGTTGTGCTTCTTCACCAATTTTCTGTCAAGAATGGCAAGTGGTGCGACATGTAATTGGCCTGTGGGTGTTGGTACGGGCAGGATGGTAGAAGTTGGTGAAGTGGGGCCTACTCTTTTCTTGAGTTGAGAGACATGGAATACAGGATGTATTTTGGACTCAGTGGGTAAGGCCAATTTGTAAGCGACAGGTCCCAATTTCTGTATGACTTGGTAGGGGCCAAAGTATTTAGGAGCTAGTTTGGGGTAAGGCCTGGATGCAACAGAGCTTTGTTTATAAGGTTGTAGTTTCAGGTAGACCCAATCTCCCACTTCAAAAGCTCTTTCACTCCTCTTTTTATCTGCCATCTGTTTCATTCTGTTTTGAGAGATTTGGAGGTGTGCTTTGAGGATGTTCATCATGGTCTGTCTATCTTGTAATGTAGTGTTAGCTGCTGCTACAAAGGTTGATCCTGGAATGTAATCTTTCCAACTTGGAGGTGGTTGCCCATAGAGAGCTTCATAAGGAGTGATTCCTGTGGAGGCATGGTAAGTAGTGTTATACCACCACTCAGCAAGAGGAAGCCATTTGGCCCATTGTTTGGGCCTGTCTCCTGCCAACCATCTGAGATAATTTTCCAAACATCTATTGATGACCTCCGTTTGACCATCTGTCTGGGGATGGTAGGCTGAGCTCAAGCATAATTCAGTTCCTTGTAGAGTGAAAAGGGCCTTCCAAAAAGTACTCGTAAAGATAGGATCTCTGTCAGATACGATTGTTGTTGGCATGCCATGCAGCTTGTAAACATTGTCTAAGAATGCTTGAGCAACCTCTGTTGCTGTGTAAGGAAGGGAAAGTGGAATGAAGTGAGCAGCCTTGGTTAATCTGTCCACCACTACGAAAATGACTGACTTGCCATTGGACATTGTGCTTGCGACCTTGGATTGTATTCCAATACTATTTCCCCAAGCGTAGGGTTTAGGCCGGCGGAAGCATAATAACCGGTAAGACCGGGTCGAATCCACAGAGACCAAATGCACCCGGCATGAGAGTTGTCTTGCAAGTGTAGGTTTTTAGCCTTAAAGCGGCAAACTTGGCTTTTGTGATTTGTTGGTGGATTCACGTAACTTCGTGAATGACACGGAATACGAAAAGACTAAATTAACAAAGGTAAAGCCTAGGGGTTCATAACGATCACAACCAAAGCTAACCAAATCCTCACGCTCGGTAACCGACTCGAGCCACCGTTAGGTGCACCCGAGCAAATGGTTTAGAAACTAAACCATCGCCTAGAAAAATGCGTTCCACAAAGAATAGGATTCTTGTGCCATTTAGACAAACATTTGAGTCGCCCTATCCCTAAGCATCGCATGTACCAAGTGGTCAAGCCCCGGGCGACGTGCGATCAAAGGGGTTTACAGACCCTAATTTTGATTCGTAAAAGTGAATCCCAATTCATTGCTCGACAAAAGTTGAAAGCCTTTTTTAAATTGCGCGAGGAACTGGATTAACCTTGGTCATGGGGAGTCAATCACCCCATGACCCTACCTAATTGACTACTCACTCATTAGGCAAAGACTAATTAATTTAATTAAGGAAGTTATAAACATGACCAATAACTTTGAAAAGTGATTTTTAACGATGATAACAAACTTGCCAACAACTTTAAACCTTAGAGAAATAACAAACAACCAATAAAAACTAGAGTTTAAGAAGGATTTAGCTAGGAAATGAAGAACAAGATTTAACCGATAAAAACACAAATCAACTAGATTTATATAGAGAGAATGATTGTATCTACAACAATAAACCTTGACAAATTAACTAGAAATGAAAACTTACTTGAGAAATCTAGAGAGAGAAAGCTTCAAAATCCTCCAATGGAGGAGAGAGGTGAGAGCTCCTAAACTAAAAATAGACTAAAAAAATGAAAGGTAGGTAGAAGAGGGAGAGGAGAGAGCCTATATTCTTTCAATTTCTCTCTCTCAAAATATCCTAAAAAATCCCAAAAAGCTAGAATTTCCATAAGTGGAAAGTCCAAAAAACAAGTTCAAAAAATCAGAATTTTGGCTTGGTATGGATACCTCTCAACAGAGGTATGGATACCAGTGATTTTGCTTGTCTGCGGCTAGAGGTATGGATACCACCCATCAGAGGTATCCATACCAATCTGTCTGTTCGTCTGGGTGCAATCTGTATGGATTCCCTTCATCAAAGGTATCCATACCAATCTGATTTTTCTTGTTTTCATGCCTTGGTCAAATGTAATGCTTCCGGACTTCTTCCAAAGCACTTCTAATCAATTTGCGGCCTTCGGGAGGGACGGTACTTGGTCTTGTGGATGCTTGATTACTCCCGGATTCACCGGGAGTCTTTGTGAGCTCGAGACATGGCTTGGCCCACCGGCTTGAGTTGTGTCTTTTTTTATTTCCCGGGCCTTAGCCGAGTCTTCATTTCGTGGCTCTTGAGGCCCGGTGTTGGCATGCCATGGGGCAAGTGGCCCTCGGTAGCTTGGGACGGTTCCCAATGTGCTCCAAAATGCGCTTATTTAGCGTGTTAAACCTGTAACTATCAAAAACAACACTACGCGCATATCAAACATATAAGGCGCGAAATCGCGCGTGTGTGTGGACTAAATGAGTTAGATAAGCCCTGGATATCTACAATATTGGGGGCTTATCACATTGGAAGCCCCTCAATGAAATCCATGGAAATGTCTGTCCAGATTCTTGTGGGTATGGGTAAAGGGTGTAGAAGGCCAGGAGGTTTGTTGTTTTCAGGTTTGTTTCTCTGACATACGTCACATTCTTCTACAAAGTTCTGGACTGTTTTACTCATCCCCTTCCAGTAAAAGGCTTCCTTCAACCTTTTGTAAGTTCTTTCTACACTAGAGTGCCCCCCTGTAGCACTGTTATGATGCCCTGAAATCAGCTTGTTCCTGAAATTTGGAGAGCTTCCCACCACCAATTTGGTTTTGTAATATAAGAGCCCTTGCTGAAAGGTGTAATGAGGATGGCTATTGGGGTCCTCTTGAAGGTCTGTAAGAAGTTGCTGTAATTTGAGATCTTGTGCCACACTGCTCTTGAGTTCTTCCACCCAGCCACATAAGACCACAGATAAGGCTAGGGCCTGACCTTCTTCTAATTCATCAAAAGTCACCCTAGATAATGCATCTGCCACTTTATTGTCTTCCCCATGTTTGTAGCTTATTTCAAAATCAAATCCCATCAACTTGGTTAACCACTTTTGTTGGAGTAGTGTAGTCAGTCTTTGACCCATCAGGTACTTGAGGCTGAGGTGATCAGTCTTGACCTTGAAATGCCGACCCAAAAGATAACATCTCCATTTGTTTACTGCCATTACCACTGCCAACAGTTCTTTCTCATAGGTAGACAGCCCCAAGTTTTTTGGTGATAACGCCTTACTAAAGAAAGCTATAGGCCTCCCTTCTTGCATTAGAACAGCTCCTACTCCTTTTCCTGAGGCATCACACTCCAATATGAAGGTTTTTGTATAGTCAGGCAAGGCTAAGACTGGGGTAGTAGTCATGGCTGTTTTCAGTTGTAAGAAAGCACTTTCAGCTGCAGGTGTCCAAATGAAATTGCCTTCTTAAGTAGGTCTATCAGCGGTTTACATATTTTCCCATAATCCTTGACAAATCGCCTATAGTATCCTGTGAGGCCTAGGAATCCCCTTAGTGCTTTAATTGTTTTTGGTGGTGGCCAAGCTCTCATGCTCTCTATCTTACTTTCTTCAGCAGATACCCCAGCACTATTAATCACATGCCCCAGATATTCGATCTATGTTCTACCAAAAGCACACTTGGATAGTTTAGCAAACAGCTTGTTTTCCTGTAATTTCTGTAAAGTGTCTTACAGGTGGTTCAAGTGGTCAGCCCAAGTCTTACTATATATTACAATATCATCGAAGAAAACCAACACAAACTTTCTCAAATAGGGTCTAAATACTTCGTTCATTAGACTCTGAAAGGTGGAGGGTGCATTGGTGAGTCTGAAAGGCATAACACGAAACTCATAGTGACCTTCATGTGTTTTGAAGGCTGTCTTTTCAATGTCAGAGCTATGCATCCTTATTTGATGATATCCAGATCTCAAATCTAGTTTAGAAAAGAATTTGGCATCATGCAACTCATCTAACAGTTCATCTATAACAGGAATAGGGAACTTATCTTTGATGGTCTCCTTATTTAAAGCCTTGTAATCCACACACATCCGCCAGCTATTGTCCTTCTTTTTTACTAGGAGGATAGGAGAAGAATAGGGGCTGGTACTGGGCCTGATTAAACCAGCAAGCAGGAGCTCTTTGACGATCTTTTCGATCTCAGTCTTCTGTACATATGGGTATCTATAAGGTCTGGAATTGGGTGGGGTGGAGTTTGGTTTTAGAGGTATTTTATGGTCCTGTGGTCTTTGCGGAGGTAACTCTTTGGGTTCTTGGAATATATTCTGGAAGTGTTGTAAAATGGTAGAGATATCAGGTGATACCTGTAGTGGAGTTGGTTCAAGTGAGTCCCCTTGAAGACTATGGAGTTGGGCCAGCATTCCTACGGGCTTCTTCTTCAGTAATGTTTGCATGTGGGCTATACTGACTTGTTGTACTTCCATGTTTTGCCCTCCTCTCAAGACATGTTTCTTCCCTTGAGCCTGAAACTCCATCCTTAGATCCTTAAAATCCCACAACACTGGACCCAGGGTAGTGAGCCATTGAATTCCCAGTACCATGTCGCAACCACCCAAGGGTAGTAGCCTCACATCAGTCTTGAACTCAGTCCCTTGCATATTCCAAATGAAATCAGTCACAGCTGCTTTGCTATGTAGTTTAGTTCGATCTGCAACTACCACTGCTAGTGGATTAGTAAATTGGATTTGTTGCCCAGTCCTCTTGGCCATGAGGGGATCCAGGAAGTTGTGGGTACTTCCTGAATCAATAAGAATAGTTATTGGGCACTTCTTAACCTTTCCCTTAATTCTCATGGTTCGATAGGAAGGAACCCCTGAGATTGCATGTACTGAAATGTGTAAATCCTCCACAGTTGGTTCCATGTCTGTCATATATTCCATGGTAAGATTTTCGTTGGATTCTTCTTCCTCCTCAGCTTCAATAGAGAACAGTTGCTTCTTCTTACAAATGTGCCCCCTGAAGTACTTTTCATCACACCCAAAACAAAGACCCTTCTGTCTCTTTTCATCAAAATTTCTGGTTGTCATTGATCTTATAGGTGGTAAAGGTTCGTGTAACTTAACTGGGGCTTGGTAAGAAGGTCTGGTGGTTTGGATTTGATTAGATGGGAGAGCAAGGATTGGTTTGGAGGTATTTGGAACACTGAAGGTGGTCGATGGTGATGCATAAGTGGGTTTGTAGGAAGAAGTAGCATTACCCTTGGCCTTTTTGAGGGCTTCAATGGACTCCTCTTGCAAACAGGCTAACCCCAGGACTTGAGACATAGTGGTTGGCTTAAACATTAGTACACCCGCCTTAATCTCCTCCTTTAGTCCACTGATGTAGCAACTAACGAAAAACTCTTCCCCCAATCCATTTGTCCTGTTTGCTAACTCTTCAAATTTCTCCTGATAGTCTCTTACTGTTGTGGTTTGTTTCAGCTTAGTCAATTGGCCAGTAGCATCCTCATAGACGTTTTTGTTGAATCGGTTAGTTATGGCGATGCTAAACTCCCTCCAATTCCTCACCGTGGTCGATTTCTCGAACCACGTATACCAACTGATTGCTCGATCTTCCAAGTGAATCGCAGCCAACCGAATTTTCTGCGTTTCATCAATCTGATGGATTTCAAAATATTTTTCACATCGATAGATCCATCCTTCAGGATCATCACCAGCAAATTTGGGAAAATCTATTCTGTTAAAACGAGGTAAGGGTCCAGTTACCCCAAAATTTCCAGATCCCCCATGAGACATAGCTGAATGAGGAGTTGCCTGAATTGAAGAAGTAGGAATTTGGGATACCTGTGTTGCAAGCTGGTCATACTTCATCGTCAGGGCTGCTACCAGATTTCTGACCTCACTCACCATTTCCGACTGATGATCAAGAGCTGCCGTCTGTTTTTCGATCGCCGCCGCCTGAATTTCTGAATTCGTCTTCATCAGTTTAACGTTGTCTTAGAGCCGCTTAAAATCCTGAGATCTGGTGCCGTCCGCCATACCAATTGATCACAGCAAGCCGAAAATCGACCGCTCTGATACCACTGATAACGTATAGACCCAAATTCACAGAAATTCAAGAGAATTGAACTCCAAAATTGGAAGCTCAGTTTTCTGATATTAAGCAACAGGAAGAATCACCAATTACAGATAAGAGAAAGAGGAAAAAAGATACAAATACTCCGCATGCCCCTATTCTCCCTCTCTCCTCTACTTATAGCGTGAATTTTCCCTCCCCAACTAATTGGGTTCTTCCCTCCTAAAGCAAACAAGGATATCTACTCAAATGAAATGAAAATGAAAGAAAAGTCAAGTGACAAACTTGTCCCTAGCAAATTAATTAAATTACTGTAAATTACTCTCTGCCATGTATCATCTTCTCTACTCCTTTGTCCTTCGATCTTCTTCTTTTTCCCTTTGTCTGGAATCTGGCTCGACGGCAGGGGGCTGGGGAGTTTGTGTTTTAGAACCAGAAGCTTGGGTTTTTTGTTATTTGTTTTTTTTCAAGTTAATAAAGATGGGGCCCACTGCCACATAAGACGTGTGGTTTGTGGTGTGTCATTTTGTGTGCCTCTAGCATTTTTCCTTTTTTTTTTTTCTCTCTCCCTTTTTCATAAATCTAGATGACCAAAAATCTATGATTTACATAATTTTCGTAAAGTTTAAAAACATGTCCAAATATTAAATTAACCGACATACAAATTGATAGGCATTCTTTTGCTTTCCACTCACTCCTAAACGGGATGGTAAAAGCTTGTAGGTAACTAATGCTTCTAAGATCCGCTGAGGGTTTGGAATTCTTATGGGCACGCCCACGGGAAGTAATCACGCAGATCATCAAGGCTCTGTTCATTTGCTAAGAATGTTATGCGAAAAAATTAGTCTTGAGAAAAGTGAAATAAAGTGAAGTGAAGGAAAGAGAAATTTACTCTCCCGTGAATGTTCACTTATAAAGGATGTTTCAAGGAAAATGTAATTGTAGGAGCAAACTTTCTCACGACACATAATTCCTTCCTTTTTGCAGGATGCGTTTTGAAGAAAAGTGAGCCATAGTGGAAAAAATAATTTTGTGAGACCCATTATTTTCCTGGTAAATGAACACCCCAAGAGTCATGGGAAATTTAATTTTTCCATCATTTTCCATACTTTCCAAGACCCATTATTTTCCTGGTAAAAGAAGGCCAAACTACTACTTCTCTCAGAAATAACAGAGCCCCTCTTTCCATGTAGAAGCTGTTACCCCTTTCTCTCGCACACTGAACATTCACCAATGGTGTTTCAAAACAAATAAAATGAGATCGGACGTAAAACAAATTAAAGAAGACCGGACGTTCTAAATCTTTCATAGCTCCTGCAGTTTCCAACAGTAAAAAGTGTAAACTAATAAACAGACAAGTTGCAGAAGCAGAAAGACGAAAGCTTCTAAAACAATTGGTTATATTGCAAATTTAAGGAGCAAAGAACACAATTCTAAAACAGAAGATAGACACTTCAGACAAGGTGTCCAAAAAAACTATACAATGGAAAGTCCACAGCATGGTCTCTGAATGAAAAGATAAATAGTTATAAAGTTCAAAGCTCAAATCTTTTGATACCCCAGATGATAAAATTAAAGCAGCATTCTCCACCTATCCCTGCCCAGGTAGCATCTGTACAGCTCCTCCCACAACGAAAGACAGTCTCAGCGACACCTCTACTTCTCTATTCTCACATCCAACAAGAATTTACAAAGCATTGATGAGCCTGCACATCCAAGCAGTAGAATTGGAATAGGAATCTGCATTGAGGTTCTTATAGAATCAGCTTTTCAACTTGAGGAGCTGTTTCCCATTTTTAGCACAAGTGCCAAAATAGTTTATGTATGTGACAAGAATGACGTGTCTCTAAATCCGTGTTTAGCACATTTAGCAAAAATGGGAAACCACCCCCAAATATCAAAATCCAAACCGACTACCAGCAGCACGTGTAACATAAGATAGTGAACCTTGATACAAACTCCGATACAACAGAAATGAAGTTTCACTAATAACATATTTCAAGCAGGAAAGGCAATTGCAAGGCCTACTAAGGACAACATAATGAATTCATCACAATAGAATTAGTTAATTAGTAAAAGTTCAAATTATAAAAAATTAAGTAGGATTATATGGGTCTATAACTACAGAAAACATCATTGTTGACCGACGAGTTGGCACCTTCATTCTTTCATGCATACATTGAGCAGGCAGAGCAGCTCTCGTAGTTTCTACTGCAAAATCCTAACACACCAAGGGCATGAGGATAAGAGTGGAGCCAACGAAGGTAGTCTTGGCATAATCCCCTAAAGGATGCAATAGCAAAATCATGAAAACACTTCATAACCGTTTTGATAAAACAAAATTGTTACGAATACATGTAGCCCCAGAATAGGCATCACTGAAAAGATCCAAAAATCTCTAGGAGCATATATATCGGAATTAGAAGCTCCAACATCAACTTAGAAAGTTGATATGCCTTTAGTAACCTTCCCGTATTGACTGGACATCAACTGTGTGTAGAGGGCACATAAAATCATTTTCAAGTGCAGACTGCGATTAGATTAATTAGAAAACGATATAGATTTCTCGTCTCTTATGTGATTATGCATGTCATTAGTCCATAGTTGTTAGAAACCTACGATAGAGGATATGTATCCTACGATTCGTATTGTTTCCTTTGGAAAACAATACATATCCCATCCCGTATACTTTTTGTATAGAAATCCTACGATACATCGTGTATCCTACGATATATAGGCGTATCCTGAGTCAGGACATATCCTACAATTATTTATTGGAAAAAAGTTGGACCTAATTTTAAGAAGCGGAACCCCAAACGCTTTAATATAAGCCGTTTGATCTAATTATGGCGACATTCAAACCGTTTGATAGAAATTCAACCTTAATGTAAGGCTTGAATAAAAAAAGAACCATACTTTGATTGTGTTTTGACTGAATCATATAATGGCTCTTCTTTTTTTTCTTTTCATAACTAAGGCAGCAAAAAGCCTTAATGTGATAGACTCCAATTGAGAGACTTGAAACTTCACATCTTAAAAACTTTATTTTATTTAAATGTGCATAGTTTGTTGGTATGATTAGGTATAACTACTTTTTAGTAGTATATTAATTATGGTTAACGTTGTTGAAGCATAAACTAATTTAGTATTTTGGCACAAGAAAATAAAGTTCAAACAAGCCCAATTAACAAAGCCCAAAGACGAAGATATTTTTGAAGGAGATATAAATGTCTAGTTTGTAGAAGCTCTAAAATATCTAGCATATAGAAGCCTCTAGAATATCCTTGTGAAATATCTAGATTTTTTTGTGAGAATCAGTCATATGTGTACTTTTAAAATCTACCTAAAAGTTTATCTTGTATGAAAATATCTTTGGACTAGAGCCTTCCATGAAGTAGTATAAATAGGGATGGGATCTAGCAACTTTGTACCAAGGCAAGAAAGTTTGAGTTCAAGTGTACTACTAATACTCTCCTTCGCCACTCTAATTGCAAGTATTTCTACCTCTTCCAAAATCTCGTCCAACTCAACTTTAGAAACTCCTACTCTTCTTCCAATAAATTGCAAGTATTTCTATCATAAGCTATGCGATACGTATCCCGATACAATTTATAAAATGAAAAAACTAATATACGATACGTATCCCGATTTAAAACACTATTACTCGTAAAGCTATTCATTTTGAAATTTGCAAGGTAACTCAACACTAATCAGCTAAAAATGAAAAATCTAACTTACCCCATAAGCTAGGTTAGTCAGAAACGTGTGTTATCCTTCCTCATTTACAGACTGTGATGTACATGTGGAAGTTGACTCTACCTCTGCAGGATCTGGAGATGTATCTGCAATCAGAAGGTAAAAATTGGTGCATAGAAAATCAAAATCTGAAATGAACATAAAGGGTATTGATAATGGCCGAGCACCATAGTTACATTTATGTATAAAATAAAAAATAATAATAAAAAAAAAACTATACTAAGTCTTGTTGACTGGCCATATAATGATATCCAATCTGCAATTAGGAGGTAAAAAATGGTCCATAAAAAATTAAAATAAATCATTAACATACAATGAAATAACATTGATAATGTCCGAGCACCACAGTTACATTTATAAAATTGGCGAGATAAGGCAAAGGAAATTAGTATTGAATTACGAATCAATAGGGATCGCTTTGGCATTTGAAGGCGACAAATTGATGGCCAAAATACATAACTGGTGGACAGCAAATATTGCAAAACATGCGGTATACAATACAAAGGGGGGTGGTATTGCTGATCTTCCACTATTAGTCCGTTGGGATTACTCATCCCATGACATTACCTATCCTTTGATACTATCAGTCTAACTACTCTGACAAATCAAAGATGCCCTATATATCAACCTCTAATGCTTTTCATGCACCTCCCTTTGAATTTAGAATAAAATCATCCCTACCAACACCACCTTAACCAAGAGCATGCAACTAGATGCAATTCGTTCTCAAAGTCAAATTTACCAACACTCTAGTAAGACCATACAGAAGTAACTAATACATAACCAAAACTCTAACCTTCCCATCCGATGCAGAATGGAAATAATCACTTAGTATTTAAGAGATAGCATATTTAGTTTTTATTGTTTTGGTTACGCGTGTGCACGGGTCGGGGTTGGCGCCGACCCGCCACCCGCCACCGACAGATCAACTATCTGGAACCGCCCGATATGCTATTTTCAGATTGACCGGTCGGGTCGGCCGGGCCAAAAAAAAAATTGGGGGAGAGACGTATACAGTTTACAAAGAAATGGGGTTCCATACATCACCAAGAACAAAGTCCGAGTAAAAGATGAAGAATAAACTTGTAGATTAAAAGTTCCATTTGTCTAATCACACTTCAAAAAAAAGCAAATTAATTGAAATGATTTTCGTATCCACAAGCCCCAAACTTATCTTATACATCACAACGAACAACAACATATAAAAATTAAAACCTACTCGCATAAGAACAGATTTTGAATCTTGAAGGCTTGAATGCCATTCGCCTAAATCACAGCGGGTTTACTGTCGAGCCCCAACTTTTTCTCTTTCCTTGGGCCTAGATTATCCCTGAAAGAATGAATCGGTGGGGTGGATTTTGTGAAACTCTGAGTGAGAGAGAGAAGGCGAAGAGAGGAACATGAGTATTTAGCGAGAGTAAAGTGGTATCAGGTATGGCTGTGCAAAAGTGGGGTGGGTTTTGTATGAGAGATTATTTTTACGAAATACTATGGGCAGCTATGTAAAGTGGTATAGGCTATAGCTGTTTTCAGCGGATGGCAAATGGCAGTGGTACAGCTGTATAGGTGTATACGTGATGGTCCCAATTGCACAATATTGTCCACTTTAGCCGTCCAAACTCCATGGACTTCCCAGTAGGTCACCCATCCCTGGATTGCTCCAGGGTGAGCACACTTAACTGTGAAGTTCCAATGAGCTTTGACGTCCGCACGGCTTTAAAAGGCCTTGTGTAAGTTAGGGCATGATCTATTCTCTTATATCATAGAACTCCATTGTATCCAGGCGGGTCCTAAGCTGTCACATTCTCCCCACCTTATGATACAACGTCGTCGTTGCATATTGGCCCAACGACCTTCCCCCGGGAGGTATAGCACTTAGTTCTGCATATTACTTTGTTCCCACTCCGGAATTCAAGAGGTGGCTCATGCAAATTCTAGAGGTAGCTCCTCCCCTGTAGTCCGGGGTTGTGCTCTGATACCAACTGTAACGACCGCCCCCGCCTTGCACAATATTGTCCGCTTTGGCCGCCCAAGCTCCATGGACTTCCCAGTAGGTCACCCATCCCTGGATTGCTCCAGGGTGAGCACGCTTAACTGTGAAGTTCCAATGAGCTTTGACGTCCACACGGCTTTAAAAGGCGCAAGTTAGGGCATTATCTATTCTCTTATATCATAGAACTCCATTGCATCTAGGTGGGTCCTGAGCTGTCACACCCAAAGTTTCAATTCTCAAACAAAGTAATGACTGATTGTGACAAATGCAAAAATATCTCAGGCAAATGCTATAACTACTTGTAGTCGGTCGGTTCGGGTTTCATGGGTTTGAATTGGCATAACCCGCAACTCGACCCGAAACCCGTATAAAACTATTCTTCCAACCCTCCAACCAACCGCTACTTTGAAACAAAACGACAGCTGGCCTTCGGGCCAGGCCAGTCGGGTTGGTCGGGTTTGCCAGATCCTTGCTCACCCCTAGTTTTGGTTATAAATTCCTCTAGAAGATTCCACTTTAGGTGCCGTCTGTTTTGGCAAGTTTCTTTTCTTCTCTAGTATCAAATTTGGAAATATTCCAAATCTTTTGATTTTGGTAACTATTGAGTCAATTAGTGATTCACTGGGATTTAGCTTCCTATTTTGCTTTGTTCATTCCATTTTTGTCTTCGTTCTCCACTAATATAAAAGGAGTTGTAGGGTAGCATTATAACTTGGTTATTTATGATTTGATTAACGAAAATTTGAGAAGTTTAAACAATATCATTTGTCCGTAGAGAGTATCTCTGGTTCGAACTTAATCGTGATTGTCCTTGTGCGTGTTCTTCTATTTCAGCAGGCTCCCCTACATCACCATCATTCATTCAGAAATACTAACACAGGACAACAACAAATCAGGAATGGGAAGGGGATTTTCTCTGATCAGCTAATTTGCATCCTCTTGAGCTCTTGTATACACACAAAAAAAAAAAAAAAAAGAGGAGGATGAAGGTGGCCCAAACGTAGGAACGCTGTGACTTAAGAGATCACCGAGAACACCCCAGTAGTCTGATACCTAACATGTCTGAAGATGATGTTGTTACTTAGACTCTCACCCCTAATGATAATTTAAGTGCAAGGTCAGCTTGGCAGGCAATAAGGAATGTGCTACCTAGAGTGGATTTGC
This sequence comes from Vaccinium vitis-idaea, assembly GCA_963854785.1. NCBI lineage: Eukaryota > Viridiplantae > Streptophyta > Magnoliopsida > Ericales > Ericaceae > Vaccinium > Vaccinium vitis-idaea. Next base: position 35,425 of record OY978221.1, read on the forward strand.
ACAATTTGGTCTGGTTTCCACATCACACCCCCACAATGGTTCCTCATTTCAGTGGAGGGTTTTCATGGTAGACTTGCCACTAGAGATAAACTAAATGGGGAATTGCATCACATTCAAGTTGTGCGCTATGCTCTGGCCCATAAGAGAGTCATTATGACTCACGATTGCCTGTTCTTTGAGGGGCATTTCTCTAAGTTGGTTTAAAAGGCTATTTTGTACAAAAAGGGGGGCTATGGTGGATGTTTCAGAGAGGTTTACTACTATCAGGAATTTGGCTGTGGTCCATGGAGAAGGAAACTCAGTCAAAGTCGTGATTTTCAAATTTTCTTTCTCTGCAGCTACCTACCACCTTTGGCAAGAAAGATACTCCAGATTTTCAAACAGAATAGATGTGATTGTCTGGGAGGGGAACATTGCTCAACTCTAGAGCAGGATATTCAGGCTAGTCATGCTGCTTGGAGAGGTATAGAGAGTCCTACTGATGAGAAGAAGGGAAGCAGGTCCTGTCCAGTCTTCTTCCATCCAGTGCTGTCCAGTTCTGAATTTTTTGGGCCAAACTCAGGCTCACAACAATGATCGAAATTGGTTATTTTGTAGAGCTCATTGAGTTCTGCAAGCATGAAAAAATTCAAGTTCCATAGATACAGATCAATTACTTATTAGAACAAGTTTACCTTGAAACAAATGTACCGGGCGCACTGAAAATGAGGATTAAGGAGGAGTCCGGGGGGACTTTTCTTAAGAGCACTAATAACAGTAGGAGGAAGAGGGTCACCTAAATGGCTTTCTTTCTTTCACTAGTGTTATAGTTTCTGGTTGTCTTGGAGCAGCTGTGGGAGTCTGGGCTAGTACAGGCGTGGTTTCAGTGTTTTTTTTTTTTTCCCTCTACCCCTCTAGGGTGTGTGGGAGTTGTTGAGTACTGCTTACTTTTCAAGGATATCCCCTTTATCCTTTTTTGAGTGGTTCCTTGTTAATGAAATCAACTTAAGAAAACAAAATAAAAGAAATTCATTTGCTTTCCTTCTTCACTATCTATGTAAGGACGTCATCCTTCCAGTATACCAAGACTATAATGGGTAGTTTATAAGAAAAGAAATAAATAAAGATTACCATTGACAAAGAAAGAGGAGGAAGGCCAGCCGCGAGTAGTGGCGAGGGACATGACCTCGTCATCGGTTAGAGAATTGGCCAACTTTTCAACCAAATCGGCGATCCCGTAGGATGGTTTACGCGGAGGAACCCAATAGGAGGATCCAGGGACGAAGGGAAGCCAATCAGGAGCGGATCTCCTTTCTATCATGCGGTGGATGTCGTCCTCTATACTTTGAACCGCCAGTGTCTCCGAATCAGACAACTCCACAACGACGTTAGATTCCACGCGCTCCGATTGGCTCGATTGAGTTCGGAAGGCGACCAAGCGATGAGATGTTGTTGATGATCTCTTAATGGAAGAAACAAGAGGACGGAGAACCTGGCAAGTTCGGATTAAGGCTCGATGCATAGATCTGGCCATGTAATGATGACGATGATGTTGCAGAGAGATTCTAGAGGGAGAGAGAGACGAGGAGGAGGAGTGAGAAAAAGAGATAGGAAGGAACTGACAGTGGTAAAGGTTGATCATTGTTTTATCCATAGCGGAAATGAACACAAGGCCATTAGCCGAGTAAAGTTAAGGAATTAGGCAAATTATTGCTGACCTCCCTTGAAATTTGGGCAAATCCCCGTGGGGTAGTTTATTGTAGGGGTGGGAATTTCCGACTGGACACGAGAACGCGATACAAACCCAACACAAAGTTAGTAGGTTATGGTTGGTTAATTCTGACACAGAACACGAATATGACACGACATGATAACAAGAAAGCTACCAGGTCGTGTTAGGGTTGAGAGAATTCTGACAGGAGTATGAGATGATATGAAACGACACGGGAATTTATGAAAGGACACAGTAACATGACACAAAGTTAGTGGGTTAGGGTTCGGCTATTTCTGACACGAAACACAAATATGACACAATAACACGAAAAGCTAAACAGGTCAGGTTAGGATTGAGAGAATTCTGATAAAAACACGACACGACACGAGAACTTATGAAAGGACACAGTATGACACGAAGTTAGCAGATTAGGGTCTGACACGACACGACGCGAAAATTTATGAAAGGACACAGTATGACACGAAGTTAGCATGTTAGGGTCCTGCTATTTCTAACAAGAAATATGAATATGACACAACATGATAACACGAAAAACAAAACAGGTTAGGTTAGAGCTAGGAGAATTTTAACTTGAACACAATATGACACTACGACATGAAGCCCACCCTTTGTTGAGCCAAAACCCAAAGAAGCCCCCACATTTGCCCCGAGGACCACTTGCCAAAATTTGCCATTCCTATTCCTTCGCTACTCAATATTTTATTAATTTATCTAATAGCTATGCCTCGCTATTCACAACTTTGTTCTTCCAGAAGGTAAAAATTTGGATAAACAAATTCAAAACTAAGCCCTAACCCCGTTCAATTCTATGGGCCATGTTCAATTCTATGATTAGTATAACCAAATTCAAACTAAGCCCTAATGTCGGGCTGCAGGACTCTATGGAGTTGTGTGCATTTGTGTGGCTTTAGCAAGTGGAATGAGTTTTAGCGTGACATGTTTTTTCCAATCATTAGAAACATGTTTTTTTAATGATGTTTAATTTTTTTTTCTTCGCTTAGATATATATTTTCCTGTAACTAGAACCTAATTAATTCCATCAAGTAAAAGCCAATTGAAACAAGTCAAAGTACATATCAATAGATGTGGCCCATTTAGTTTCCATCTTCGCGAACATCTCATTTTAAAAAAATTGGAGGGTTTTGAGAATGTAAACATAATGGAAAACATGGCCTTCTAATGATGTTTTCCAACTGGTGGGAGTTCGGAATTCACAATGTTATATGTTGGGCTACCTGTTATTTTGTTCGGAATTCACATTTGATTTTAGGAAAAATGATTTGTAACTGGACTTCTATAACTATTTACTTGTTACTCTAAAGAAAATGATTGGATCCCCGAAATCCCCGTGGGGATCCCCGTTCCCCATTTGGAGCGGGGATGGAGGATAAAAATAAATCTCCGTTGGAGATTGGATAGGGGATAAATATGAGTAAGGAGTTTGGGGATTGGAGGCGGAGATAGTAGTCTCCGGCCCCGATCCGTCCCCATGCCTATCCCTAGTTGAAAGGGAGAGAGAGAGAGAGGGAGATGAGTTGAAATCACACTGCATTCCTAGTAACAAAGACCTATACATCTGATAAAAAAAGAAAAGAAAAAAAGACCTATACATGTACAAACAAAACTGTACCCATATGCACACATACATACATACCATGTCTCCAAATCTCCCTCAAGTTTCAACTCCAACGTCTTCTCCAACTTCAGGTACATTCAAAAGTAAAATCTCCTGTCATTCCCATCTTATCCCTACAGTCTCTTTTTACTGTATCTTCTTCGATCTACTACTAAAAAGGACCGATCTTTTTCGTTTTCCCAGTCATTCTTCAAAATGGTGAAATGTGTATGCTTTGTCACTTTGATTTGCTTCATCTGAAATTAGGGTCCTCATAAGTACTGTGTCTTACTAGTACGATGGATGATTCTGCTATAGATATCTAGCCTTCTGCTTGGGTTTGTCATTTGTGTGCTCTGATTTTTCGATTCTGGATCTCCTAGAATGCTGGGTTTCATCTGATGTTCTTTTGGCCGAGAGTTGTTGGTGATTTGCTGTGTACAGGGTTTAGCAGTTATGTTTCTGATCCGAACTTAACTTCTACCTACTTTAGTAAATGCATCTCTCTCTCTCTCTCTCTCTCTCTCTCCCCCCTCCCCTTACATATATATGTGCTACCATGTTTGGAATCTGGGATACTGTTGGGACTGAATGTCTTCCTTCTTTCTGAGTTGACTATGGGTTCTGGTTTAGAACATAGGGAGACCCGAGAATCTGGAAACTTATTTGATTCCTTTTTTTTTCTTCTGCTTCTTGTTTAAATTTGGTTACCTGAAATGTGCTCTTGATAAGGTTTAACTGTTGTCTTTTGATTTGGTGTCCAGGTTTTTTTATGCACAGTACAATCTCCTTGAATTGGGCTTTTAATTTTCTGATCTAGCTCTTATTTGTCTAATGTTGATTTGGTTTCCTTTTTGGAACTGAGGTTACATGTTTTTTGAACTCTTAATAATGGCAGCCAAACAGATTGTGCTTTGTGTGCCAAAGGGATTTTTTGGTTCAACAGTTGATGTATGAATTTGATGTCTATTTATTGTGATTCACGTTCTTTATGTCTTTATTTCTTAATATGCTCATTCTGTGTCTTATAAGTTGGTGGAAAATGATTATTATGGAAGTTAGATGTTTACAACTTTCTTTGGATCCCCTGCCTTTTGTTGCACAACAGCACTCAAAGTTGGTTTTAACTTTTAATTGGTATGACAAATCTTATAAAAGATTGCTGATTATGCTACCGAAGTCATATTTTTTTGGGTAATCGAAGTGAAGTTCCAATGGTTCTTGACTTGAGTTATAATTGGGAAAAATTGCTTCTCAATATGTGCTTTTCATAAATGTCTGCCTGAAATTATTATCTGTTTTTACTGTGGTGGAAGGTTGGTAAGCTAAGATCGCTTCATTCAGTATCTGTGTCTTCTGCATTTCATTCATCATTGGGTACATGTTGAATTTTGATCCAGTCCTCCTTTCATGCTTTGTTTACGGCATATTTAAGAGATTTGAGGAATATTTATGAGTTCTGATACTTGGTTCCTGATTTAGAAGTATCTATTTTGAAGTTCTTCTCCCTGAAGTTTTGGTTTATGAAACTATTTGAAAAGTCTGTATTTCTTTCATTCTTGCAAGGCTTTTGAGGTGTCCCAACAATATACTACAATTCTGGTGCAGAGTGAAGAGTCTTGATGGGTTCCAGATTTCCATCTCATCAGCTCAGCAATGGACTATATGTATCAGGAAGGCCAGAGCAGCCAAAAGAAAGGACTCCAACTATGAGCTCAACTGCCATGCCCTACACTGGCGGTGATATCAAGAAGTCGGGAGAACTTGGGAAGATGTTTGATATCCCCATGGAAAGCTCTAAGTCGAGGAAATCTGGACCTATTAGCGGCCCTCCTTCAAGAACTGGATCTTTCGCAGGTGCTGCTTCTCATTCTGGGCCGATCTCTAATGCTGCAGCTAGGGCTAGCTATTCCTCATCAGGTCCTGTGTCATCTGCTGGCGTTACTGGTTCAGCTTCTGTAAAGAAGTCAAATTCTGGACCTTTGAACAAACATGGGGAACCCATCAAGAAGTCATCGGGCCCTCAATCTGGTGGAGTAACACCAGTTGCTCGGCAAAACTCAGGTCCTCTTACTCCAGTTCTCCCTGCAACAGGTCTCATAACATCTGGTCCCATCTCTTCTGGCCCACTAAATTCATCTGGGGCCCCAAGGAAGGTTTCTGGTTCTTTGGACTCAATGGGATCAGTTAAGGTACAGGGTTCCTCTGTCACTCACAACCAGGCTGTGACAATTCTTAGCCAAGATGATGACTATTCTTTTAGAAGGAATGTCCCAAAGCCAATCCTCTGGGCAATGATTCTGCTTTTTGTGATGGGTTTCATTGCTGGTGGATTCATTCTTGGTGCAGTCCACAACCCTATTCTCCTCATCGTTGTTGTGGTTTTATTTGGCATTGTTGCTGCACTATTCACTTGGAATGCATTTGGGGGAAGGAATGCTATTGTAGGTTTCATTGGCCGTTACCCGGACGCTGAGCTCAGAACAGCCAAAAATGGGCAATATGTGAAAGTCTCGGGGGTACGTAGTTTCTCAATAATGTCCAGAGACATTGACTTTCCCGTCATCCTAACCTTTTAAGGAGCAGTGCATGAACAGGGATTAAGATCACCAGTCGTTTAACTTTACTCCATTACCATGTATTTGGGTTTATTGCCTTCAATTCATTATCGTTTTCAATTGCCAAATTATAGTAAAAAGATATTATAACGGTATAGGATTTTTGGAATGTACTATCAAGTAAGTTTGGGTACTAAATTGTGCCCTAGATTATGCGTGGATCAAACGATCTTAATAGTTAGTTAGTGACTAATAGAATCCACAATCTGAGTTGAACTCTCTCTTGTGGAACCTTAAGAGTTGAAACATATATGACACTAGTATCTGATGCATGCAGACTGTTTTCAAGAATTATTTAAGTTTCTAACATGCATGAATCCCGTGCCATTTCGGCCGGGATTTACTGTCAGTGCAAAGAAGTGTGACACAGCCTTGAGTTCCATCTCAGTCAGTTTTCCGTACCACCCTTGCCTATTGTGGTAATTCTGTCAAGCTTCGATAATTCCAGTGAGTTTGCAGCATATCGCTTGTGTCTTGTTTTGTCCATTAGAATAAAAGACCCCAAAGGAAATAAATCTTGAGGTGATTAATTCTGGTTCTAGAAGAAGAGAGACAAAGGCAAAGGAAAGTAGTGGATCTCCATTACCTAAGAAGATCGTTGTATATGGATATGGATGAATGCCATCTTTAGATAATTTAGATGTTGTCACTGGTGGTTTTGAAAAGAAATCCAGAAAAAGAGGAGAGGGAAGATGGACGATATCCATAATAAATGAATGTCTGAAATCAGTTGACCCTTTCTATTTTTTTCTCGCCATGGTGCGTGGTCTTCTTTGTGGTTAAAAAGTAAGGGTGGTACGGAAATGAGGTTAGGCGTTGAGTTTATCAGGAAAAAGTAAAGAGAGAAAGGTAACTTTTATTCTATACACATTGATGGTTTCTGAAATTTTAGATAAAAGCTAGTGGTAGATTTATCGAGGGAGAGATAGAATAACCGGACCTTCTTACTGAAGTGCCCCCATCTCGAGGCATTTTCTCCATCCCTTCCTACAGGGGCTACCTCATTCAGACTGATATAAATGTAAGAAGTATTTGAGTAGCTCGGTAGGTTGTTTTCAACTCTTTTGTTTTATTCTCTGGGTTGTTACAAATTGTTTTGTAAAAGAATCTATAGAATATTGTCAAGATGTTAAAATTATATCAGATCTATTATTGAAATACATATATTGCTTATAGCAAGAAATCTGAAATGGTATGCCAACATTCTGGTATGGGATTGATAATTCTTTGCTATTTCGGTGGATTGGATGTTGATTTAGTTAGTACGATGTATACACGTCACATTGTTAATTAACCGTCAAAATATATATGTGCACCTATATACTACCTCGTTATATATGCTTAATTAATTGACATCTATTTGAAGTGATTAACATATGGTTGCTAATATTCTTGAAGGTAGTCACATGTGGGAATGTGCCACTTGAGTCATCCTTCCAGAGAGTTCCTAGATGCGTCTATACATCTACAAGTTTATATGAGTACCGAGGATGGGATTCTAAAGCTGCCAATGCTACTCATCATCGGTTTACATGGGGGCTTAGATCATCAGAAGTGAGTAACTGAACATTGCCTTATTGTTTTGTTGGATACAGTATCATCATCATGGATTCTTTCTCAATTCATTGAGGTATTTTACAAAATATTTGGATTTTGTAGTTGACAAACAACCAAAACATTTCTAATTGCCTCATTCATAGAATCATAATGTCTGAATACAAATTGATACAAATGGCTATCTCTTAAACACTTATATGGTGTTCTATAAATTTTGCTTTTTCACCTCTATAAGTTCTCTGTTTCATCTCTGGAACTGCCGAGTTTCACTGTTTTTAACACAATTTTCTGTTCCTTTTCTTGGCAGAGGCGTGTGGTTGACTTCTACATCTCTGATTTCCAGTCTGGGTTGAGAGCGTTGGTGAAAACTGGCTATGGAGCGAGGGTGACTCCTTACGTGGAGGAATCTGCTGTTGTGGATGCTAACCCTTTGAATAAAGATTTATCTCCAGAATTCATGAGGTGGTTGGGAGAGAGGAACCTTTCAAGTGATGATCGAGTGATGCGATTGAAAGAAGGGTAATTTCGCTATTTAGTTGGAGTCATCTTCGGTTCCACTATTGGCAGTTGGTACATACTAAAATGAAGTTACATGCTGCAATAAGTCAGGATAAGAATTCATTATGAAATAACAATGAACTATCACCTGGTTTTGGAATATCATCGTTCAGGCAACCGTCATGTTTTGATGAGAAACCATCAGTTTAAAAGTAAGAAATAATAAAACTCAACCTCAAGGAGTTGGCCTGGTAGTCAAGGCCTGGCTTTGGGTTTTGCTCCCTCCTAAGGTCTTAGGTTCAAAACTTCTCAGGTGTTATCAACTCCTTTGGGGTCAGTCCGTACAAAGCTTTGCTCTGACTCTAATTGGGACTCGTGCTAGTGGACAGTAGGATTGGGCCCCCAGGATTAATCAAGGTTCGCGTAAGCTAGCCTGGACAGCTAAGTATAAAAAAGAAGGAAACATTAAAACTCTGATTCATTGATAGTTGAAAACATATAATAAATTTGTAAAGTAATTGGGTATTTAGACCAGTACCTTCTTGGCCTTTTGGCTAAGGTCAAGGGTATATAAATTCATCGTCATTGTTGTTTCCTTCTTTAGTCCAAAAGAGCCGATAATGTTCTGCTTTACACTTCAAACGTTGATCCGTAGGATTTCCCACTTTCTAGTTTTATGTCATCTTCTTGTCGTTGAAAGTGTTGGTTTGCATTAAGTTTCATAGGGTGGTGTGTTTACCTTTGGGGATGGCTGTTTTTGCTGTGCTAGGTACATAAAAGAAGGGAGCACGGTTAGCGTGATGGGAGTTGTTCAGAGGAATGACAATGTTCTTATGATAGTCCCGCCAGCGGAGCCATTCACCACAGGATGCCAATGGGCTAAATGTATACTCCCTGCTAGCCTTGAGGGCATTGTTTTAAGATGTGAGGATGCCTCAAAAATTGATGTTATACCAGTGTAGTAGTACTACTACTACTAAGCTATTTCAGGTATTGCTCCTTCAAAAGTTAGTTTGTTGAATCCCGAATATAGATGGTGGTGGTGGATGGTGGTTGTAATGAAGGGTGGTGATTGAGTTGACTTAATCTTATTACATGTTCATTTATGTTTGTAGATATTAGGGTTTGTTTTCGTTGGTTTACATAGAGTTGAAAGTTTCAGGAGGAAATTATTTATAATTTTTTTTATTATGTCAAATGGATTAAACATGCTAGTGTATTCGGTATATTGTGTGGTTAAATAGAACTTGTGGATTATAGTGATTTGTATCTCTGTCGCTTGGCAAAGACTTATCCTAGCTACAACTTTCTCTCCATGCAAACTAATAGCTATTGCTGGGATTCTGGGAATGTCAACAGTATATGCACACCTCCAACATGTTTTCAGATTGCAGGTTCCATTCTTCCTCAGGTCTTTTGCTGCAAGTACGAGAAAAGAGAAGAACTTCAGGCCATCCAATTCTGTACCAAATGCTTGAATCCTCTCCCTTAAGTCGAGTAAGCTTACGCCGACCTTTGTGTGGTTGGCTGCGCCGGCCTCTAGATATGATACACGGAAAGCTGCAAGTATTGCTTCCGATTTTTGTTGTACAATATTAGTAGTATAGGTAAAAAATGTAATAATATTATCTGCAGATCACCATGAAATTCAAACGCCAGAAGGTAGATATTAGGGTTTTTGGGGGGTGGGTGGGTGGGTTGGTTTGAATACTAGTTACAGTAATTACTTTTAATACAAGTATAGTTACAGTAATTATTTTTTCCGATGTAGGTTAAGAACGTCATAAAATATTTGTTAGTGGATTAGTCGTATTAGAGGAGTCAACTCCCGACGTGAACAAGTAATTACTAGTGGTTTTAACCACTTGAGCTGGATTCCAGGTATGTACAACTGATTGTTCCTAAGAAGTACTCCTGCTATATGGAGAAGCCAGGTTGGGTAGAAGTGTTTCAAAGGTGGTTGTGCTGGGTTTTTTTGTTTTTGATTTACAAAGAATCTGTGTTCGCCTCTGAAGTGATCACCACAGAAGAGTTCATTGAAACATACCAGCAGCGATTATTGTCTTGTTGTATGTGGCTTAATTTGATAAGTGCACGCTACTGCTTTGTTTAACCACTCAAGTCTCAGTGTTTTGGTTAAGCAACGGTCTTCTGAATTTGTTTGCTCTGTTACTTTGATACGTAGTACCTACAACTTTGCTATTGGTCCTAAACGGTGGGAAAGTTATTCAGGGAGTTGGTCGATTTTGAGACAGGAAGGGCAACCAGTGCGGAAACACAAATCAACCAAGATTTGCTGGTGGATGTAGTACTAGGTGGGCCTGTTATTGAGCGGCTTTGATCAGTTGTTTGGGACCCCGAAACGGATCCCAGGGAAGCGGTGTACATTTGGTGTACACTAGACTCAGAATAGGGACGTCTTTGTCAACATTTGCAGTCGGCTACCACAGGAAGAACAGAGGGAGACTTTTGTCTACTGGATTTGTTTTGTGAAACAAGAGGAACGAATTAGACTCGTCTGTCTCTTCTCTCTTGCCTCTTCTAAAATTTAGAGAAACTATGAGTGTACCATATTCCTGTAACACATTCTGCGTCTGCTCTTCTCATCTGATTATAGATCAGAAGTCATTATCGTCTGTTTTTTCTCTCTTTCTTCCTCCCACCCTGTACAACTTCATATGTCTAGTTTCTACAATGGAAACGATGGTAATATTGTCAGCTCCTAGGCTTTTTATACTGTTCTTCACAAGTAGTAATTCATTAGTCTGTGAATTGTTACTGAGAATTCCCCCTGAAAGACTTCAAACTGGGTTTTAGAAAGGACACCTACCTTATGCCTTGTGCGAAGCCCGCCGCTTTGTCTTCCATGGAGTTCCAGCTGTGTAGTTTCGGTTGCATACCAAATTTGGCATACAGAGTAATGACTAGTGCAGTAGCTTGAGCTAGAGAAATACAATCGCGTGGATGCTTCTCACTTCTGATTCATCCTAGTACAAAATAATGCTGTTTTATTTCGTAGCAAATCATAACTTACTCTTAAAGGAAGGTATGAATCTTTGATTACTGGAGGAAAAACAAAGGAAATGGAAACATGCCACTAGAGTTGACATGTTCGAATCAGTGGTGAAGCGAGGATTTAGTTCCGGAGTGAAAAAAACATTTTAACATCAAATATTTTTATATTCCTTACTCAACAAATGAAATAAAAAAAAAAACAACTATAAAACATCCTTACATTCGATAGTCAAAGAAAAAGCTAAAATACATTTTCCAAAATTGATCATCCATCAAAATAGAACGAAAGTACCTCAACAATCCATCAAAGTATAATCCGACGTGTTCTCAAATCTCAAAAATCATCTACGATTGACTTTAAACTAAATTTCATCGCTCAACAAAAAAATCATTTTCCATTTTGTTCCAAAGCCTGGGAGCTTGGAGATCTCCCAAGGATTTTTTTTTTATCTATCAGAAGTATTATTTTAAAAAGAGCGGGATGGCCAAGGCCCACCCCAACTCTACTCTCCCTATGCCCCTGGTTTGAATCCTAAGGAGGTCAACCATCCCATACCTTGAATTCATTGGAGGTTATGCATTAGGACCCTGACATTAGACAAAGTACGTGCAAACTGGCCAGAACATCCGGTTACATGAAAAAAAAACTCAGAGAGAATGGATCGTCTGTCTGTCTGTCTATCAATATCTTATTAATCGCAGGTTTGAGAGGTAATTGAGGCCGGAGAGCCTCACTCAATTTTAAACTCACAATCAAAATTTGAGTAAAAATCCCAAAATCTTGCTCCAGCCCTTGACTAAAATTCATATCAAATTGAGTCTGTCTTAAATTTTTAACCAAATCAGGTAGGACTCAAAAATTTTATGGTCGTTTTCTTCTCCTCAACTTTACAATTATGCCATTAATGAAGACTTGCTCAAATTTATGCTTAAATTGCTAGTATTTGTTCATTGGGGTGGTCCATATATCAAATGAAGTTTTTACTCAAATCGGATGAGTTTCCATGTAGGCTTTGTTTGATACCTAGGAAAATAAAAGATTTCCTCTTCCTTTGTTTGGGTTGAAAGGAAAAGGAGAGGAAAAATTAAAGTAAACTATTTTAACTAAAAATTTCCTCTTTAATGTTCCTCAATCCTTCCTTCTTTGTAGAGATGGCAATTATACCCATACCCATGGATACCTGGTCCGATCCAGTCATTTGGATGTGGATATTTCCCATTTTCTTATCCAATAGGAGTGGGTATGATGATAATTATATAATACCCAGTTGGTTATGGGGAGGGTATGATTTTGTTATCCCCATATCCAAGTACCCGTACCCGCCCCATCATACATATTCCTCATTATATATATACACATCTCTCTTGGACAATTATATTTTTCTTACCTAGTCATTGACGAATAATCCTTCTTTTTATTTTGTGCTAGCCACTTGGTTATTTATATATCTTTGTTGCATTCACTTGCATTTATATTGTGTAAATTATTTTATAATTTTTTTTGTTGTGTATTTTTATTTGGCTGTTGTGTTAATGCATTCGTACGATAGTACTAATATGCACGGAATTTTGGACATAATATTGTCATATATTTGGTTATGTATTTACGTAATAACTGTTTCATCTCTTAAGATTCTATTTAAAAAATTTAGTGATTTGCCTCCTTTTCGAAATGTAATTGGTTATTGGATAATACCCGTTTTACCTGTTATCCAAATAGATATGGATTTGGTGACTATTAAGTATCCCCAATTGGGTATGGGTACAGATATAGAGGTGAGCGTGGAATTTGGGGATCAGATTTGGAAGAAACACCCCCGATCCAAACCCTACCCGTTGCCATCCCTACTTCTTTGTTCCTCTCATTTTCTTTTCTTTTCCTTTCTTTAAGTATCAAATAACGGCTTAATTGCAAGGATAGTTCCTAAGTATTAGCGAAGTGTCATTTTGATCCCCCAAAAAAAAATCGTGTCTATTGATTCCCCAACATTAACAATTTGCGTTTAAATGGTCCTCGGAGCTAACTCCATCCAAATTGACATTACAAACAAGGGCATTATAGTCAAACCCCTTGTTCTCGTACTTTATCCTTCTCTATTTTATAAACAACTGAAACAAAATAAAAATAAATAAATAAATAATAACTCTCTCAACTAAAACCCCGCTAAACGTCTTCAAAAAACTCCAAACCCCATATCCCACCTAAAACAGTCACTGCTAAATCCTCTGTTGAAAAATTCCGATGCCGAGTAGTAAAAGTTGGACCCCATTTGAACAAAGGCAAAAGGTGTTTTCGTTCTTCAACAGAAAGTCGTTATTCACGGCCAGCCATTGAACGACGAGTGCATGCTCAACCTCTGTACTCCTCTGTTCTCAATAGGCCTTACGGGGTTTGATTCCTCTCACAAAGGTGCACAAGACTTAACAATCAACTCAATTTTTGGATCAGATTTAGTACTCTGGATTTTTTTGAGCAGAATCGAAAACCAGTGATGAATAGATTTCAGTCTTCATCAACCACATGACCGCGCGTAGATCTCAGTCTCACACACGCGTTAAAAGCCAACGGTGTGAGTGATCACTGCAGTGTTCCATTTGTGATCGGAAAAACATAGTTGACATCGTCTCTCCATGAGGAACCCGATTCTGTGCCCAAATATTTTTTTCGACCAAATTTCTGATTGGGCTATGAGTTTGTAGAGTTCTAGCAATGCCATCCCTTGATTTGGTAATTAAAGAATCTTCAGCTCAGGATATCCAAACCCTTCAGTTGGATACACAAATCAATCGAACTTGAAGCTCTTACCTTTAATCTTGACTGGAGATTGAGAACCCACCATCGCCGCCACACTTAATCGCCTCCAGCACCGCCAGACAGAAATCACAGAGGAGAGAGAGGCTTCGAAAACCCTTCAATTTGGAACCTAAATTCGCTCAGAGAAGGAGAGGAATTTAGTGTGTGAAACAGAGAGACCAAAGAAAGAGGTAGATTTGGCCGGTGAGAGAGAGAGAGAGAGAGAGAGGGGCAACCAGAGTAGGCGGGGGGGGGGGGGTTCCCCTATCAGCAAGAAAGAGGAGAAAGAGAGAGGTGTCAATTTGTTAGGGGGAAAAAATTCAAAAAACCCCCCCATACTTTGACTTCAATGTCTCATCACCCCCAAACTTTAAAAATTATCAATTGCACTCCTAAACTATCATTTCGTTATCAATTTCACCCTTGCCGTCACAATCTGTCACTTACCTAACGGAAGACGCTGAGGTGGTGTTTCGTGGTTCTTTACTTCTTTATAGCAAAATAATCGAGTGCGAGCGTGCCAGAGAGAGTTTCAATCTCCTCCCTCAGATTAAGTTTGGAAAAACCAAATATAATCAGGCGATTGTGTTGTGTTGGTTCAATTACCTCAATTAAGAGGATTTTTTCTTAACAAGTGAAGAAATGCAAACCAATATACTTAGGAAATTAAAAAACAACAAAGAAACAAGATACTTCGATTGATAAATCAAAGGTAAACTTACTTCGAAATTGCCTCCAACTTCAAATACAAGAACAAGAACTTCGAACAGGTGATTGTTACAAGAACAATCGAGATTAATCCTAACTACTTCCTAATCTACTTCGAACTGAGTTCGAAATCCTAAACTACTTTGCCAATGAACAAACCAAGCATCAGTTTTTTGATAGCTGTTTGTTGAAGATTTGTCCGGGGGGGTTTTCACTCTTCAATTTCTTCTATTTATAGACGCTGCTTGCAGTTTGAACTTCCCGCTCAAACGAATTTAAACTTGGCTTGCTTCGAACTCTAACTTCTACTCTTCGAGTTGGCAGTTTCTTCCCTCTTCCACGTCTGAATTTGAATTCTTCCAATTCTTCTTCCATAAGCTTTTATTTTGAATCTGCACAGTTACTTTACACTAACTCAAATGATTACGAGTTAAGGAAATAACTACCTCTCAAGAAATACTCCACGTGTTCTAACTGCTATTTATTCCGTTTCACAAATTTACACGTGGAGTTTACATGTTCAGCAGTTAACATCATGGCTTCGAAGCCAGTTTCTATTTTATCCTTGACTTGTAACTGCCACTAACCGCTTTTTGATTTTAAGAGACAATACATCGTATTTACTCCAATGTATTCTTTTAATCCAGTGTATCTTCATTGACAGATAATTGCCAACGTTTGGCATTTTTGATTACGTGTCAATCAATTATTGGATTTGTTAATTTTATATGTAAACAGGTGGACTTGGACAGAGGTAAAGAAGACGTTATGAAGCAAATTGGAGGGAAAATGTAAAATCCCCAAATTGGTTTCCTCCTTTCCCCTGCACAGATATTCCTCTTTTTCCCATCTTCTTCTCCATTCTCCATCTTGGCTTCTTTCCCTTATTCATTTCCATCACTACACCAACTATGCGTATGTACTACACAATAAGAAGTTGAGAAGAAAAAATCAAATCAACAAGATAAAAAAAAAGAAAAAAGATAAGAATAACTTGCCGGCATTACTCGTCAGAGCCGTCGAAACTGGAAACCCGGTTATGTAGTAAGAGTAAGATGAGGACAAGGAATAGGGCGACGCCGACGGGCAAGCCGCTGACCCGGTGGATGGACTCCGGTTGGCCGGTGGAGAAGAAACCAGAGAAGGCGGAGCCCTTTTGGAACAAACCAAGGCGTCAACAAGGTCAAGAAAAATGGTGCATTTTACCGGAGAGGTCTGTGACGAAAAATGGTGGGTTTTACCGGATTTGTGGTGGAAGAAACATGGTGGGTCTTTGATGGCCAATTTGGGAGGGGTTTTCTTGAAACCATTTTTCTGGCTTTTTAATTTGTTTGAGATTGTGGAGAGAGAGAGAGAGAGAGAAAGAGAAGGGTGACGCATCAGAATTTTTTTCTCCAAAATTACTCCCTAACGTTTTTTTTTATACCTCCGTCCAAGCCCACCTCAGCGTCTTCTGTTAGGTAAGTGACAGATTGTGACGGCAGGGGTGAAATTGATAACGGAATGGTAGTTTAGGAGTGCAATTGATAATTTTTAAAGTTTGGGGGTGATGAGACATTGAAGTCAAAGTATGGGGGGTTTTTTGAATTTTTCCCTTTGTTAGGGTTAGGGTAGAAGTTTGAAGGTTGAAGATGGGACAATTTGTAGCAAAGTTCCATAAAATACCCCTGTATTTAACAATCAATTTGGACGGAGTTAGCTTCTGGAACTATTTAAACGCGAATTGTCAACGTTGGGGATTTAATAGACACGAATTATATTTTGGAATTGAAGTGACACTTCGCTAATATTTGTACAATTAAGCCCAAACATAGCGGCTGTGTTTGGTTTGTAGTTTAGTTTAGTTTAGTTTTGATGATGTAAGCAGGTGTAATGAGTGGAGAGAGATAAAGAGAGAAATGAAGAAAATAATGATGTCAACAAAATCAAAACTAAAACAAAACTCTAAACCGAACCGGGCCAGCACAATGGAAAACTCACCCTTTGGGCGCATATATTCACAATTTGATACGTTCCTTGGACATTTTTAATTGGATAGTGAGAGAGAGGAGCGATCTGTTAGAGAGATGAATAGTACTGAGAGGAGCAGGTGGTGGTTGGAGACTTCAGAGTGAGAATTGTGCTACTCCAGTCGGACACTCACACATCTCTCTCTCTCTCTCTCCGATCAACAGCAGTGTACTCTTGCCTTTGATCTTGAAAAACCCTAAAATGGTCCCAAAACTCAAACCCTTTCTTATCTTCACATTTCCATGTAAAAATGTAGAGGTAGGAGAGAACCAATAACAATTCGCCAGCCGTATCAATGCGAACGTCTCGCTTTTTTACTCGTCTTGGCCGCCACCATTCCTCCGCCCTCACCACCCTATCCGCGCCCACCACATCCCTCCTCCTTCGCTGCTCTCTTCTCTCTCAGGAATTTTGCGACACCTCCTCGGGGACTTCAAAGAACCCCTCCAATCGCCCTAGTTTTCAATTCCATTCCAATACTCTACTTCGCCATGGAGGACGAGGGTTCTTCATTTCTCCATTTTCATACCGAGGTCTTGTCTCAGGATACTCTTCTTCGCCACGAGTCATTTCATCAACTTCTTTTTCATTCGATACCTTCAACCGAAGTACGCTCTTCCACTGTATAAGTATAAAATAGGTTTCTCTGTTTATGCGGGCAACTGTGTTTGATATTCTTCTTTTTTTCAGGTTTTTTCACCAGAGCTAAAGAAATAAAGAAGATAGAAGTTCAAGATGATCACAGGTGATGTGTGTTTCCCCACACCGTGCCATTTAACTTGAACATCGAGTCAGTTGCTATGATGAATTTAATGCTGCTCTCTTGAAACAAACGCTACATATTTCTAGGTTGACAACCAATGAATCTATGGAAAATGATGACCTTGTCCAAACACTTGCTACAATGCTACTCATGAAATTTGTCCTGACAAAAATGGATACACTTAAGCTGCATAATAACCAGAGCAGGGGGAGGGTATACCATTTGACGATAAGGGAAGATTTCAACCAACGGTTGGAGATGAATGACTTCCATACAACAATATAGTAGAATGACGAATTGGCTTTCTATGCACCTTCTAGTGTATGGTTTTAGAAACTTGATTAGTTGATTATCATGTCATAGTTAAAGCATGAAACTGTGCTGTACATTCAGATTAGTCGTCCGAGGACATGATCCCTGGCAGATAGGTGACATGTTCCCTCTCATCCAAGTTCATCACAAGGAGCATTGTGTAGATGTTCTGTAATGGCAAGCCAAGGGCTTCACTGATGTTGTTGGGTTTTCTCCCCCTTAAGTTTTGAGCTAACAAATCCTTGTTTGTGTATTTGCGCGGGCAGATGTATGCTCTTTCTGATCATGGATCCTTTCAAGGCATCTTAGTTGGTTGGGACTCAGGGGTATGGGGTTTGCAGCTCAGGTGTAATAAGCATATATATTGGACGATGCTTGCTCCCTGTTAGGAGGTGGGTGTAGTTGATTTGGGGATTATTTGAGTTCATAAGAGATCATCTTCTCCTATCTCATTCGTCCTCTACAGCCCATGGATTATTGGTTGAGCAAATCAGTTGCTTGTTGCTGACAAAGTTAAAGTGCATCCATTGTTTTGTTATTTGACAAACCACCATGGTCCGTTCTCTCTTTGTTTGGATGACCGGAATCTTGAGTAGGAATAGGAATATGATTACCGGGAATCGAATTCCTAGGAATTTTCTTGGGTAGGAATAGGATATGATTATTGGGAATCAAATTCCTAGAAATTTGATACCCGGAGGAATTGCATATAGGCATTTGAATTAATTTAGTAATCTTACGTGGGAAACAATTATTTTGGAAATTTTTTAAAGTCAACATTTCCTTTTCTTAATGAATGAGCCATGAACCCAAGATTCCCATTGGGGATAAGGAAGGGATCAGATTCCCACTCAGTCTGAGAATGTGATTCCTGGTTGAATATGTCATTAGGAATCATATTCCTATTCCTATAATCCTGTCTCTTCCAAACGTCGGAATCAGGAAAGCCTGGCATCACATTCCCATTCCTAATTCTTCCAAATGTTGAAATCATGGATAGAAGACATCACATTCCCATTCCCCCTCGAGATTGCTGCCATCCAACTGAGCCCTAGGGTAACATAACAATATTCACCAATAGGTGGAAATCCTCCTTTTTCAATCTCACTCTACTTTGTATGGTTTCTTTCTCAAGCAATTTAACGAGAGTAGTACGCAGCCATGGGTAAACTTACAACTATCAAAACAATTTTCCTAATTTACTAGTCAAAAGTAATCAAACAAATATTGCTAAGGGTGGGGCATCATACATTAAACTGATGGAAGTGTGAATTTGATATTACTTATTGGCCGGTTACATTAGTTTTGATTGCAAATAGCTCGTCCAAGAGAGAGAGAAATGGTATAAGAACCTATCTGTTTAGGTTTCTGTTTCACATCTATTGTTGGGGGGGGGGGGGGGGGGGGGGAGAGAGAGAGAGAGAGAGAGAGAGATGAACTTAAGTTTATCCTCTGTAGCCTGAGTTGATGTGTCTACTTGTTTGGTTGCTAATTTTGTGAGTTGTGACATTGGGTAGTTTTAAGCCGTGTTTCAGTAAAGTTGCTCTTAGTACAGTCAAAAATTGTTTTTGTCATTTCAGGCAATTAGGCTGCATTTGAAGCAAATTGTAGTTAGGGAAAAGGACAAAGAAAAAGGGTAAGGATTCAGATATTGAAAATTAACTTTCGTTACATGTTCTTTGTTTACATTGATAAATCCTGTTCTCATATCTATGCCATGTTCCCTCAATACTCAATGTTGCTAAATATGTCCATTAAGTATGATATCATAATTCAAACATAGTACTCTTGTTTTTTTGAACAGGACATGTTAGTTTAGAAAGATTATTTTAAGAAGCTTGAAGACTATCCCATGAAAAGTTGCTTAATTTAGTCAAAATTTGAGCACCTCTTTTCCAATTTCTAAATACTTGCTTTTTCCGACAATTTTTTCGCTAGCCAGCGAGCAGTAACAACAGCATTATGGTGCAACTTCCTTGTCTTCTCTCTCAAGTTTGGGGTCTGGTTAGGCACTTCAAGCCATGTCATGCTGGCTGAAGTTGTTCATTCGGTTGCTGATTTTGCAAATCAGGTACACACTCCTTTTAATCTTATTTATCATCACCTGCTGGCTGAAACATTCTCATGCTAGCATTATCATGTGTAGGGACAGTGATTGCTGAAAATCTAATTCATGTTTGAATTGTAGGCACTTCTTGCATACGGTTTAAGTAGTTCAAGACGTGCCCCAGATGCTCTCCACCCGTGAGTGTTTCATAATTAACTGACCTTGTCCATTGTTTTATATGCACAAACTGTACAATCCAGGATTTGATGACTGATTACATCTATAGCAGCCTATATATGGTATCCAATTGGTTTTGGATGTCCAAAATGCATCTTCATACGCGCTCTCAGCACCCCTCAAAATCTCTTGGATCTCTTCAAAGACTTTTGGTGCTGAATGGCCATTGTTTAAATGTGCATTTTTAGCCTTCTGTTTCATTTCTTGAACTTGATCTGGACCTGTCATTACTTATTTTCTTTAGTACAAAAAATTAGTTCAGCTCGATAAATCAACCAAACTGGAGTTCGTGATTCGAAGTAGAAATAATAGAATTATGAACCTTTGGATGTGGCAATGTGCTGAATCCTAATCTAATATGTTCGCAGTTATGGTTATTCCAAAGAAAGATTTGTTTGGTCCTTAATATCGGCTGTTGGTATCTTTTGTCTTGGTTCTGGTGCAACAATTGTTCATGGCATTCAGAACTTGTGGACCTCGCAGGTAATCAGCCAATTGAAATTCCATTTTCTCTTTATCAGAATGAGAATATATTGAAAGACAATAAAGAAAAATACAAGAAATGGGGACAAGAAGTCCACCAAGGAAGATAAACCAATTGGTCTGTGTGCCTGTTTTTTCAGCCCCCTGGAAATATACAATATGCAGCTTTGGTCATTGGTGGCTCATTCCTTATTGAAGGTACGATTCATTGAACAAGTTTCGGACTTCTGGAGTTTCCCAATATTCTTTTACTTTTGGCTTTTCTTTCATTTTCTCTCATGAGTAACTCTAGCCTTTCTTAGGTGCTTCTCTTGTTGTGGCCATACATGCTGTCAGGAAAGGTGCAGCTGCAGAGGGTATGACTGTGAGAGACTACGTCTGGCGTGGTCATGATCCCACGGCTGTTGCAGTCATGACGGAGGTCATAGTTTTTCCACCTTCTGATCCTGGAAAGTTAATGATAATGTATCTCGTGTAACTTGATCCTGGAAGGAACAAAAAAAGGGGACCGAAATGAAAATAAAAACAAAAAAATGCTGGGGAAAAATAAATAGAAGAGTATTAATGGAATGCAATCAATAATGATGCTAGAGAGGTTCATGTGAGCTAAAAAAACTTATTGATCACAATTATCATATGCATAAAAAAAAGCTAAAACAACCATTCTGATGTGATGCAGCATATGAATTGTATGCAAATAAGGAGCTGGGATCTAGTTTATTAACCACCACTGTGGCTGCTGCACTGCACTGTGGAAACAACCAAAAAAAAAAAAAAGAACCTGTTTAAATAACAAATATTGAAAGGTTGTGCTTGCCGCAATTTGGTTTTTGCATCCAAGTAAACTACATGTGAATTATTTTTCTGTACCTTCAAAAAACCCATCGGTTATGGTTTCGAAATCATGGCATTTCTGCTTCTGTCCTTGTTTTCGCCTGTCTTAAATTGCTCTGCTAAAACATGCAGGATGGTGCAGCAGTAACTGGTCTTCTCATTGCTGGTGCATCATTGGTTGCCGTTAATACCACAGGAAATGCAATCTATGATCCCATTGGTTCAATAATTGTGGGCAACCTGCTTGGAATGGTAACTATGTGCTTATAGTTCCTTGCCTTTAATTTGTCTTATGCTTGTACTCTCAAGTCATGGAAATATTTGGAAGTTAATGTTTGTCAGTTTTTGGCAATTGCCTGAGAATTTGACTCCAAAAGTAGCTCTCCTTATGTCAAACATTTGTTTGTTTTTTAAGCCGTGTACCTTTTCCTCTGCACACCTATACCGGCTGAGTAGGTTTGCTTTAAGTGGTGCTTATCACAGTGGCAGATCCATGAATTTGTGGCAGGGTATTCAGAAATTATCATAACTCGACTAGCTCTATTAACCAACAATATATAGTATATAGTATATACACGAAATCTTATTTCTTCACATACACATTGTGAAAAACATGAGAACTTAAATAAGTTTATTTGTAAAAAAAATCCAAACTTTTTTTGTGTTCTCGTATTGCGGAATGGACAATTTTTGGGAGGGGAAAGTACGAGCCGGTCCTATTTGGACAAGGGATTTCTAGCAAGCTCCAACCCAAATAAAAAAAACTCACCGAAAACTCCACTGTCTATTTCTCTCTCTGTGTCAGCATCTTCTCTCTCTCTCTCTCTCCACGTCTCTCTCACTTCTCTCTCTCCCCTTTTTATTTTAAAATAACATAATTTTTGTTGCTACCCACCCATCAACATCTCTCTCTCTCTCTCTCTCTCTCTCCCCCCCTAACTCCCAAACCGTATGAAAGTGTCTAAATCCTAGGGTACCCCGTGAAAGTGCCTAAACCTAAACCTAAACCCTAAGGTACCCTATGAAAGTGCCTAAAACCCTAGAGTACCATATGAAAGTGCCTAAACCACTAAAACCGTATAATAGGAAAGTGCACCCTAAACCTAAACCCTAGGATACCCTATGAAAGTATCTAAACGTAAACCTAAACCTAAACCCTAGGGTACCTTAATGAAATTGCGTAAACCCTCAAAACCATATGAAAGTGCCTAAACTTCTAAAACCCTATGAAACCGTACGATACCCTTAGTGCCTAAACCCAAAAAAATAGTGACTGACCTTAATGGTAATTAAAAAAGAGTGATTGACCTTAATGGTAATAAATATTTGTTTTCTTACCTTAATGGTAATTTATCCTTTTTGGGAATGGAAGGAGTAAGATTTTACATTTATCCTCAACAAGTTTTCATAATTTGAGCCAATATTAAGCAGGCGTATGAATCTACTGATATCTTGTGAAAGAAATTGCGGCGAATAGGTTGGGACGAACCTTTTTGAAGACAGGCTCTCCTTATTTTGTCCCTATTTTCAGGATGAGGTGACGGGATTTTCTATTGCATTCTTGAATACAGAAGGGAAATTGTTCGAGTTTAACAGGTTTTGCAACCTCGTAGAATTTTTTTAAGCTTGTCTATGATTCTCTACGTTAAACAAAAAAAAAACAAAAACAAATTAAAGGAGTTAATGTCATGAATACTAATATTAGTACATTTAGGGGCCAATTCCCAGCCGCTCTAGTTCAGGAGACTAAATTCCCCATACCAACCCAATTCAGGACCTTTACGCTTAAGTTTTTGTCAAACTTTGTGACAAATTTACCCCTCCCTTAATCTACATTTTATGCGTCCATTCTTCCGGCTTTTGTTACTCGAACTTGCCTATTTTGGTAGAGTACCCGTGTCGACACGGTTGTGGGTGCAAGATTCGTACAGACACAACCAGGTAATTCCGGACACGCCTACTTTTTCAGCTCGATCTATCGAAAGAATAAGAAGACAAGAGAAGAAGAAGAGGATGATGAAGAGAGGAGAGAAGAGAATAGAAGAGTTACCTGGGCTTTTAGAAGAAGGGAGAGGCAGATCAGAGAATCGAGATGGAGCAGCTTGTTCGCTGCCTGAGAACTCGTGATGTGTAAGACGAAACAGATGGTGTGCTGGTTAACAGCTTAACCCTAATTTAAGTTGAGCTTCTTTATTAAATTATTAAATTGACTTCAGGACTCTAGTGGGCCTATTATTTCTTTGGGGCTACTAATGAATTTGTACAAATGGGACTATTTAGTTCCTTGGGGCTACTAATGGGTTTGTACAATTGGGCAAATATAATTGAAGTGGATAATTCTTATGGGCTTTTATTATCTAGGAAAAAAAAAGAAAAAAGAATCAATCAACTTTTAATATTAAAAATATTTTTTATTTGATATATTAAATTTATAATATAAAAAAATATTACAAAAAAATATCATTTGACGTATCCCTACACCCGTGTCCAAATCTGGATCCATATCCGCGTATCCTGTATTTTTCAACTTGAGGCGTCTACACCTAGATTCACACCCACACCGAGTCCGAGTAACACAGCTCCTGGCACTGTGTGTTCAATCGTCATGCAGAGAATTGCCAGAGCTTCCATGGCTGCTTCTTTGTCCGCGAATTGGCCATATCCGCCTTCCAACCCACTGGTATTTCTCCACATTTTCTCGTTCTACGAACCGCTCATGTCTGGAATCAATGCCAATTGCCAAGTTTAATAGATAGCAGATTGAGTAGCTCTTTCGTATCACCCTGTATTGAAGGACCCCTTCATACATGTGTCGGCTATCCAATGATTTTCACGATTTCCCGAAGGAGAACTTTATACATGTGCTTGGAAAGTCTTGAACATTTTATAGAGTAGAATGCTGACTTTTACTTATTTTTCAAAAATGTCTAATGCCGACAGTGTGCTCGATTAAATGTCTGACTTAGACTTGGTTTTTGAAAATTTCTGTGTTACCTGTACAAGAACTGGTTACGGGAAAAAATTAAAGATGAAAGTTCATGGGAGAGTTTTAAGTTAATTTTTACGCCTTTGAAGATGAAGATTTGAAGATGAAGTCGAGGTATCCATTCGGTTCAAACACATTGAAATCCATTAGGTTAAAATTATTGAAATTCACAAGTTTGAATCTAGTGAAATTCATGAGCTCAAAGCTAATGAAATTAACTAGGTGATTGTTGAGTTCTGAAATCTAGTGAAATTCTCGAGCTGAATATCCAGAAAATCTTAGTGAAATTCACTAAGTGGTTGTTGTGTTTGAAAGTCTAGTGAAATTTGCGAGCTCGAAGATATTGAAATTCACAAGGTAATTCTTGTGTTTTAAAATCCAATGAAATTCACGAGCTCAAATCCAGTGAAATTCACGAGCTCACACCCAATAAAATTCACAAGTTCGGACCGAGTGAAAATTCATGAGCTCGAACCGAGTGAAATTCACCAGCTTGAAAGCAGTAGCTCATAGCCAATGAAAATTCATGAGCTCGAACCACGTGAAATTCACAAGCTCGAACTCAGCGAAATTTCACGAGCTCGAAACCAGTGAAATTCGAGCTAAATTTCAAAAGCTCGTGAAATTTTGTCAGCCGGAAAAGTCCCCGGCCGGAAGTGGATGTCAGGTGGAGGTGGAAAGTCAGGAGGTGAGAGGAGAGTAAGTGTAAAGTTGTGGTTAAAGGGTAAAAGGGTAATCAAACGTAATTAAAAAAAATCGTTTATACTTGGTTGGTGGGATTTAAGGAGTTCAAAATTAGACTTAGACGTAATCTTCCGTACCTTTAGATTATTGTCAATGGACATTGAGAGAGAAGGCAGAGCATGATACCTACACCAATAGATTCGTTTTTTCTTTCTCTTTTCTCAAGTTCCTTTCATTGACTAGGGGTGTGAGCTTTGTTTGAGTTAATGTATTAGATGTTCAATAATGAGTTACTATCTGGATTGATGGGTTTTCATAATGTAGTCATGTAGTGCCTTAGTGTTCAAATAAAAATTAAGCCAACATCACTACTAAAATTCAAAAATTAAAAATTTAGGGTGTTTGGCTGCACACTCAATGGCTTATCAGTGGGTACGAATAATACTGAAAGTAAAATTAGGGAACAAACTGTAACGCCAATGATTCATTGCAGTACTAATTCTTAGCGGCTTAGAAATTACATGCAAATAAACTTAGTGTCGTTGATATGAAGATGCTACGATGGATGGGTGACAAGGC
The DNA here is from genome assembly GCA_963854785.1 of Vaccinium vitis-idaea. Taxonomy (NCBI): domain Eukaryota; kingdom Viridiplantae; phylum Streptophyta; class Magnoliopsida; order Ericales; family Ericaceae; genus Vaccinium; species Vaccinium vitis-idaea. Next base: position 60,879 of record OY978221.1, read on the forward strand.
CAAAGAAGTAGAATTTCGTAATAACTACACATGTAAAATGGTACGAATAGCAGCAATTGTTGATAAGTTGAGAGACCAAAAGACAAGAACATAGATTGGTTTCTTTGATCCTATAGATGTAACAATGAGGATGAGTACTTTACTGTTAATCAAATCCTGGGGAGATGGGAAACTCTAAATTAACAAGAGATCTGGTGGTTAAACATGATGTGAATTCATGTAATTTGAGTCATTTGACTGAGCATATACACTTATCGCAATCAATTCAATGAACTGTTTCCATGTAGCCAACCACAAGTTATTTGGATGAAAGCCTATTGAGCTGGGTTACAGGTTGAGATCTGTCCATCTGCAGCATGGGGGGGGGAAGGAAAACATCAAAGTGAGACTCTTTCTTGTATTTTTCAGGATAAAATTGAGTAGGAATTGAAGGAATTACGATTCTGGTGAAAGTATTCCAGGGGAAGGGAATTGTTTATATTGTTCAAACATGGCGCACCAAATGAGATGGGTTCATTTGGGTTGGCAATTAAGATTTTGGTATGTTCTGGAGTTGGGTCGTGGGAATATAAGATGGTTTTTGATGCCTACCTGATTGCACCGTCTGTATCGCCATGAAATATTGCACCCGGAAAACGAGCCATGATCGGCATCATTGAGAATGAAAGATCAGATGATATCGGCAGAGATAATCGGCAGCACCGGATGCACAGAAGATAGATCTGGCTGTGATGATGAATATTGAAAGTGGTAATCTGCAGTGCCCGAGCGATTCCAACTGTGGGTCACAATGCCCCAGTGACGTAATGTATCACCGATGATTGCTCCTTCTGCGATGTAAACTGGGTGATATCGGATAAGAAGAGAGAATAGAATGGGAATTGCTCAAGCCTAAGCTCCGATACCAAAGTTGATGTATGACAGCGAGAGAAGAGGAGGAAAGCACACAAAGGCCCCTGCCTGATTTCAAACAACTCTTTTTTTCATTAATCAAAGTCTGATCATTACCTTAATCATCTTATTTATAGACTAACAATAACCTAAATAAAAGATAAACTCAACGTAGAAACTATCTAATCAAATTTTATTCCTACCTTCAAACTAAACAAATCCTTTTTTAAAAAAAAAATTTAACTTAAACTACCAAGCACAACTATTGTACCAAAAGATTTATTCCCACGTGACTTGACCCGAGGCCCCCAAAGAGGGATCTTTTGCTCCAACCAATCAAGGGCTGCGCCATCACATGGCCACGGAACAGCTGCAAATCTAGTGAATGTCTTTGCTTGCTACTTCTTTTTCCCTAGTTGGGATGATATACACATCTCAATATGTTCGAAGAAATGATGGGGAAGAACGGAGAGTATGGCTTTGTTTGTCATTACAATCATTTCCATGCAGCCATTCAATATTGTATGGACACCTAATGTGACTTCTATCTTTTTATGTGACTTTTAACTCATTTTTTTGAGCAAATTTTGTGCCTTGTCTTATAGAGATTTCAATGCAGGTTGCTATATTTCTCATTCAAAGGAATCGCCATGCTTTGATTGGTAGAGCAATTGATAATCACGATATGGAAAGGGTTCTGCATTTTCTGAGAAATGACCCAGTAAGATCACCGACACTACTCAATAAGTAGTGCTATCATGATGTCCTAGTTCAACAAATGGAATTTCCTTTGCAGGTAGTAGATGCTATATATGATTGCAAAAGTGAAGTTATTGGGCCTGGATTTTTTAGGTTCAAGGCTGAAATAGGTGAGAAATGTATATGATATAAAGTCTGGTCCTTTTCTTTTTGTCATGTCCTTTCCTTTCTACATTTTCATAAAGTCAGGGTCTGAGAAATATGAAATGTATATCAGTGCCAGTGGATTTTTATGACCTTTTAAACGCTTACGAACATTGTCTTTGCTGTAAGCATTTTGTCAATGGATTTCATGACTTTGCTATTATTCTGTTCTAAATGATATAATTTCTTAAACCTCGATTGATGTACTCTGCTATTAATAGTATCCTGCATCCCGTGCAAAAGCGCCATTCAAATCTGCCAGTATTTGTTGATGACTTGCCTGTCATGTTTTACCAGTAAAATGATAAATTATAAAAAAAAGGGGATACCTTGACTGGATTTATTTTTTCTGGAAACTCGTAGCCTACTGTTATGGCAACTCTTGTGTTTGGAATGGAAATTAGAAAAAATGTCCCTATCCGTTTTTCTTCATTACGAAAAGCTTTTGAGTCTCGTGTTCCAGTTAGATTTTGATACTATTTAATTTGATATGGAATTTATTGGTTAAACTGGAAAGAAAGAGTATAATATGTTCAAGCTTTATGTGCCAGATTTCAACGGTGAGGTGCTGGTGCAGAATTATTTGAAAAGAACAGGACGTGACGAGTGGGCCAGACAGGTTGATATTTTCTCTTTAATCTTTTATTTATCCTTTTTCTGCTTGGTTTAATATTTGACATTTGTGTTGGAACTTGTAAGCATGTATTTACGTAATTACAAATATGCTAGGACCTACTCGAATAAACTTGACTACATAACGTAATGCTTTGATAAGTTACTTTAGGTCAATCTCATCTGACAGTTGCGGGGCGGGTGTGGACGATAAAGGAGAGATTCCACTCAATAGACATTCTGCTTTAGATACCTTTCAAGCTCAGACCAACTCTAATACTTAACTCTGCTGAGCCTTCAGCTGACTAATTAAGCACCAGCACAGTAACTTATTTAACTACCAAAAGAGTATGCCTTTTATTTGGGCCAGAACTTCTAGCATGCTCGTGTATTCTTGGAGGATTTGATGAAATGTTCTATATACTTGCAGTTTCGAGAAGCTGCAAAGGAGAAGGATAATTCTGGCTTGCTCAAGGTCATGTCATGCTATGGTATGCATTGTCATGCACGATTTGTTTTGTGAATGAATTGTGTGTCACATGTTTAGAACTGATATTCCCTTCACTCTCATGGCAGGTGAAGAAGTGGTTACAGCTCTGGGGAGTGAAGTTGATAGGCTAGAAAAGGAAATCCAGGAAATTGTCCCGGGTATTCGGCATGTTGATATTGAGGCCCACAATCCCGTTAGCCCATCCCCATGATTCCTATTTCCTTGTATTTTTTGTTTATCTTGCCATTTCCTTGTATGTAAGCAGTAATTTTTCATGGTTTTGACAAACAGATTGATTGTAATTTACATTCAACAAGAAATATCAGCTTGAATGCTTCTAAGCACAAAATGAAGCCAGTCAATGACTGTATACGAATTTTAATCGTGAAGAGACTAAACAAATTGAGGATGTCACGCAAGGGCGCACACATCGCCCTGCTGTAGTCATGCCAACACAAAAAGTTTGATGAGGGGCTGAAAGCTGAAGTGTTTTATGGAATGTGGATAAGATCATTGATCTAGTCCCGACTAATATTATACCGAAAATCCTGGCTATCCTTCTCCCAACCTGTCCTTGTCTACTGTCTAGTATGGCCGTTTTTGTTATGATCGCAGAAGTTAGTTAGGAGTTAGTTAAGCTTGTTGAGCTGGCACCACATTAGTGGTCCCCATTCTTTCCCTGTAATTCTGTTTTTGTAATTCTGTTAGGTAGTTACAGCCCTTCACGTGTATAAGTAGTGGGCAACTACTCTTGAATTGGCATTGAAGAGATTACTGTAAACTTCTGGGCTAGAATAAGAGATCCATTACTATCTCTTTTCATTCATTTCAAACTTCTTCTTCTTCTTAGTTGTTACATTGGTATCAGAGCAAGCCTTTCTCGGCCTGTGATCAATCTATTCTAATATATAAAGGGGGAGTTCAAGTTTGGTGAGGACAAAAAATGAGGCTGGCTCACATTTTACTATCCCCAAATGGGTATAAAAAGAAATTGTTTTTACACAACTTATCCTCCAACACTAATAACTGTAAGGATAGAATGGTAAAACAACAAGCCAAAAACCACCTCGCGTAATACTCCTTGCAGTTACCAACCTAAACAAAACAGTTTGTACTTCCCTTCCTCACCCACAGCATGCCAACGATGCCAAGTCCTCCATGCATTGCATCCCAATTAAGATCTCTTCGTCTTAGTTCTTAATTCATCACCAAGTTCCAATATTAAGATCTCTCATTCGCATCTTCTCTTTGCTACAGAACCAAAAAATGCCATGGCTCCGCTACATCGCTTTGCTACAGAACTCTGCGAAATCCATGTATGACTGCAATTCTGGGTTTATTTGGTAAATTAGTTTTTTACTTCACTAATATGATGTTCATGTAGTTGCTTTCTTCATGTACTGCTCTTTAACTTTTCCGCAAAGAATCAAAGAAATCAAATCTCTCTCCCCCTCGGCCGATCCACATTTTCCCATATTTTTGTTCTTCACATTTTTCGGTTTTCTGTTCTGCATCTTATATTTCTCTTAAAGCTATTGAAGCCTTACGTAAATAAAGAACCAATTCCTATACGGTGCCAATTACCAATTGCCTCCTCTAAAATGCCATTTTTTAACCTGCCATTGATGGGTACCAAAAGTTGGAATTTTTTCCTGTCAAACCTTTATTATTATTATTTTTTTCCAAACAATTTTCAGGCTTCACACACTTTAATGTTAGTTTAATTCAAGAAAAAGCAACAAGAAACAGCTTTGTGCATCTATATACATGCTGATATTCATTTGTATGTTGTCATATACAGGAATGCGAAAGGGAAAAATAATGTTTTCGCTTTGGGATAATTGTGAAGATAAGAAAACTATGATGGATGAAACGTAAACGAAAAGTCAGGTAATTATTTATTGATCATATTGCGTCTTATTATTGCATTATAAATAACTATTTTTATAGTTATATGATTCCACATTTCTCCAACACTGTATTCTTTGTTAAACTTACATTATCGACTTTAAAATCTATGCAGGCAATAAAGATAGACTGTTCTCCATTATTAGCCAACACTGTATTCATGGAAAAAGCGTCTGCGATGGCGGCGTTAGCACGGTAATGTCTTATTTGATTAGGTGCAACCTGTTAAGTACATTGCTTAAATATCTAAAAGATAGCTTATTTCTAAATAATAAAAAATTACAATGCACACACACAATCAAACAATAAGCCAAGTACTTTTGTGTATACTTTTTTTTGTTGTCAAAGTTTGACTTGCACACGCATTGCGTGTGCCCCGGCCTCTAGTACCTCAGAATGGCTGATGGAACTGGAAGTCAAGAACTCAAGAAAATCGAGGAAGCAATTGTAGACACCCCAATTTTGATAAACTCATGCATCCCCAATGATGAAAAGAATGCGCAAAATGTACCTCTGAACAATTGCTCGAGTCGAACGGATCAAAAGAACCAACAAAACCCCCAACCACCTGAACCGTACGGCCCAAAACCCTAAACCGTACGGCTTAAAATTCCATCTGAACCGTGCGGTGCTGCCTTGTGCACCGTACGGTATAACATTGATGCCGTACGACGTTCCTTGTCCCATCAACAGGATTCCCGGGTTCGCCCAGCAGCTCAAAAGCGATGATGATATTCGCAAATCATGACATTCACTGGCATACGGGAATCATCGGAATGATGAAAACATTCAGAATTTCCTCTATATAAGGTGTGAGAAAGGAAGGCAGAAGAGATCGGTTCATCAATTCTCATCCAAAATTCCTCCTGAAAACAATTCGTTTGTCTCCTCGTTACTCTGTCAAAACCCTTTCTGGTTCGAATTATACCACCCTTTTTCTTACAAGCCTACAACTACAGCTTCTAATCCTCAAATCGATCCCTTTCAAGGTCCGTGGTCTTAACCGAGCAAACCCAGAGGTATACATTCGTGTTCAAATTGAGATAGCAATCTTCTGAGGGGAGTTTCCACCGGGCTTGAGGAGAGCTCCGTAGCTCTTCCTCGAGTCCAAACAGAAACATTCCAGTAAAGTTTGAACCTCTCGGATAGGTATTTCGGGACATTATCAATTGTCTCGGCAAGCTATCCCAAGTATGAGGTACATTCATTTACTAAAACCATTTTCTAAACCTACTTTTATCAAACAAATAATTTGATTTTTACACCAAAAACAGAGATTGGTTTCAACCGAACAAAAGGAAAACGTTTCGAAAAATACAAAGCACGGTGACACCGTACAACATCCAAAGTACACTGTGTGGTGTAACTTTGGACACCGTACGGCATCACTAGAAAAACGTTTTTGATGCTCTGTTTTATGAAACCCGATGCTCTGTTTTTGAGAAAAACCAGCGGGTCTAATTGCATTTGACCCCCCTTTGTTTCATGTTTTTACATTTATACCCCCTCTTAGTTAATTTTCTCGCATATATATACTTGATTGTGTGTTGTTTGATTTGTTATTATTATTGTTCCCTTTAAGCATATTATTGTCTGGAATACTGTTTATGTGAAATAAAGTTTTTCATACAATCTTTTCAAAGAACAATCCCGCAAATGTTTAGTAAAGACCGGAAAGTTCCGGGCACGTGGGGTGCATTTTTTAAACAAAACCTTCCCCGCGGGTAACCTGGCTCCCGAACCCAAATCTCTAATTTTCGTAGATCAAACCCTTTTTCAAGCGGCATGAGAGTCATTATTTTTCTAAACGGTTTCTCGGGTACCCAACATTCTTCAAGAATTAAACCCCGGGTGGCGACTCTAAATTTTTCCTTTTTCCCGGATCGCCCTTTTTCACAAACACAACCAAAAACTCTGTGGATAATTTCGCCCGCGCAAAGAAAACGAGCGTCCACAGCAATTCGAGCATTGAAGGAGGGCCAAGGAAGATACACCAAGGAGAATGAGGAGATCAAGAACAACTTAAAGGATTTGGGGGAAATCAAGGAGATGCTGGCTGCAGTCACCATGAAGTATGATCAAATGGCTGCACATATCTATGGGAAGAATCAAGAAACACATCCTGGGGTTGACAAGAACCAGTCTCTGGATCTGGGCCCCAACAATTCCCAAAATCAGCGAAATGAGGGTTTCTAGTCTTTGGATCTAGGTCCCAACAATTTCCAAAATCAGCGAAATGGGGGTTTCCAAAATCAATTCAGAAATGAGGAGTTTCAATCACAATTACCAACTGGCCTTGGAACCAGGTATGCTAAAATCGATTTCCCTAAGTTTTTTGGAGAAGATCCGACGGGATGGGTCTATAAATGTGAGTGTTTCTTTGATTACAACTCGACTGAAACCACAATAAAGTTAGGTTGGCAATCTTACATCTAGAGGAAAAGTCATTGCAATGGTATCAGTGGTTTGAGAAAACCCACTGCATAATCAATTGGGAGACCTTTAAGCAAGGAATAATTGCTAGATTTGGGCCTGATTTATATGAGGATGCTGTGGGTGAATTAACTAAGTTGAAACAGACCACTACGGTTAGGGATTATCAAGAACATTTTGAGGTTTTAGCAAACAAAACCCAAAATCTGCCAGAAAGCTTTTTTGTAAGCTGCTTTATTAGTGGGTTAAAAGAGGAATTGAAAGCCAATGTATTGATGTTCAAGCCCACTAGTGTGACCCAAGCCATTGGCCTAGCCAAACTCCAAGAATACAGATTGAAGCAATAACCAAGAAGGCTAAACAAGGATCAAGAATGGCTGAACCAACTTTTAATAATCATCTACGACCAAACCCTAACCCCAATTTTGTCAGAAGGGAACTACCCAAGGAACTGGAGGAAAAGAAGGCTAAAGGCCTGTGCTTTAGGTGCAATGAGAGGTACACAAAAGGGCACCAATGTAGGAAGAAGCAGTTATTTACTATGGAAGGGGAGCAAGAGGGTTCTGATCAAGAAACACTGCAAGAAGAGGAGGTTGAGGAGGAGCAAAAACAGGAGGGAGAGTTACAAATCTCTGTCAATGCCTTAACTGGGTCAGTTTCATATAGAACCATGAGGGTGCATGGTTACGTTAAGAAACAGAAAGTTGTCATTCTAATTGATACTGGAAGTACACATAATTTCCTTAACCAGGAGGTGGTTAAGAGGGCAGGAGTGGAAACTATAGACACAGACCCTCTAATTGTGTTTGTAGCTGATGGTACCAAATTAGTTAGTACTGCAGCATGCAAGGGATTCAGATGGGAAATGCAAGGGGTTGAGTTCCAAACGGACCTGAGGGTCTTGCAGCTCAAAGGGTGTGATATGGTCCTAGGTATACAGTGGTTGGCTACCCTGGGTCCAGTGAAGTGGGATTTTAAACACTTGAACATGGATTTCACTTTAAACAGCAAGAGGCATGTATTGAGAGGGGGAAAATCAGGGGATATTAAAATGGTAGATTCAGAGCACATGAAGAGATTGCTACAAAAACAACCTCAAGGGATGATAGCACAGATCTATGCTTTGCAAAGTGAGGAACTGGAGGAGAACAACAATTTAGAAGTGGAGGATCTGTTGACGAAGTTCCAAGAGCCAAAGGGGTTGCCTCCTACAAGAGCACAGGACCATCACATTCCACTTAAGCCAGGAGTGGAGCCACCTAACATCAGACCTTACAGGTATCCTTATTTCTAGAAAACTGAAATAGAAAAACAAGTTAGGGATATGCTTTTGTCTGGGGTCATACAAGGCAGTGTTAGCCATTACTCTTCTCCTGTTTTATTAGTTAAAAAAAAAGGATGGAACATGGCGTATGTGTGTAGACTATAGGGCTCTAAATCAAATAACTGTGAAAGACAAATTTCCCATACCAGCTATTGATGAGCTGTTGGATGAGTTAAGTGGGGCTTCCTATTTTTCTAAACTAGATTTGAGGTCAGGATGCCATCAAATCAGAGTACATTCTCCTGATATCCCAAAGACAGCCTTTAGGACCCATGAGGGTCACTATGAATTTTTGGTTATGCCATTTGGGTTGACAAATGCCCCCTCTACTTTTCAAAGTCTCATGAATGAAGTGTTCAAAGCACATTTGAGGGACTTTATTTTAGTCTTCTTTGATGATATATTAGTATATAGTAAAACTTGGAAGGATCATTTGCTACACCTAGAGATCACCCTGCAGATTCTTTTGAAACACCAACTGTATGCCAAAAGGTCAAAATGTGTTTTTTCCAAACAAGAAGTGGAGTATTTGGGTCACTTGGTATCCAGTAAAGGAGTATCTGCAGAGATGACTAAAATTGAGGCCATGGTTAGTTGGCCAATTCCTGAAAACATTAAGCAATTGAGAGGGATTTTAGGCCTTACTGGCTACTATAGGAGGTTTGTGAGAAATTATGGCAAAATATCAGCCCGATTAACTCAGTTGCTAAAGAAGGATTCCTTCCAATGGGGTAATGAGGCTACCAAGGCTTTCCATGCTTTAAGAGAAGCCATGACTACCTTGCCAGTACTGGCTCTTCCAAACTATTCTAAGGTGTTTATTATAGAAACAGATGCCTCTGGGAAGGGGTTAGGGGTTGTCCTTATGCAAGAAGGCCATCCAATTGCTTTTTGGAGCAAAGGTTTATCAGAAAAAAAATCAGGCCTTATCCACTTATGAAAAGGAACTTATGGCAGTTGTTTTGGTTGTACTCAAGTGGAGGCATTATCTACTAGGGAGGCATTTTCTTATCAGGACAGATCACCAGAGTCTCAAGCACTTGTTAGAGCAAAGAGTGGCCACTCCATTCCAACAAAAATGGATAACTAAGCTAATTGGTTTTGATTATGAGATTACTTATAAGGCTGGGAAGGAAAACAGGGTGGCAGATGCATTGTCTAGAAGAGAAGACTTATGTCTGGGTAGTGCTACACTCAATACCCTTTCCACAGTGGATTCTACTTGGTTGCCTAGGGTGCAGCAGAGCTGGCAATCAGATTCCTCTATACAGCAGCTCATAACAGATCTTGAACAGGACAACACCTCACATAAAGGGTTCTCTTTGGAGCATGAGGTTCTCACACACAAAGGCAGTTTGGTAGTGGAAAATTCTACTCAGCCCAGGACCCAAATCATCATAGCTTATCATAACTCAACAGAGGGAGGACACTCTGGTAGTGATAAGACTACAAGGAGGATCAAACGTACCTTTTATTGGAAAGGGTTGAAGCAAGATGTACAAACATTTATCTCTGAATGCTCTGTATGCCAGAGGTTCAAGGGAGAGCATGTACACCCACCTGGGCTACTGCAGCCCTTGGCCATTCCAGAAAATGTGTGGTCTGAGATTTCCATGGACTTTATAGAGGGCCTTCCACCATCCCAAGGTAAAACCACCATCTTTGTGGTGGTTGACAGGTTGACTAAATATGCCCACTTCATGGCACTATCTCACCCCTATACTGCCAAAGATGTGGCACAGCTATTCTTGGATCACATCTACAAATTGCATGGACTCCCAGCTTCAATAGTGTCTGACAGGGATGCTATATTTACTAGCTTGTTTTGGAAAGAATTACTCAGACTTTTGGGAATTGAGCAATGTTTGAGCACATCTTACCATCCACAATCTGATGGACAGACAAAGATTGTGAACAAGTGTTTGGAGAATTACTTGAGATGCATGTGTGGAGATTGTCCCAAGCAGTGATTTAAATGGTTGTCTTTTGCTGAGTGGTGGTACTATTCTTCCTACCACTTCTCTATTAAGACCATTCCTTTCTATGCAGTCTATGGCCAACATCCTCCTGACCACAATTTCATGAATTTGGGGACTTCTCAAGTGGCAGCAGTTGAACAATGGGCAAGGGAGAGAGCTTCCATAGTCAAAATGCTCAAAGAGAATTTGCAGCAGGCTCAGCATAGGATGAAGTACTATGCAGATAAACAAAGGACTGACAGGGAATTTGAAGTTGGGGATTGGGTATATTTGAGGCTGCAGCCCTATAGGCAGGCTTCCTTGGCTTTGCACCGTAATATGAAACTCTCACCCAGATTTTATGGTCCTTTCCATGTGGTTTCAAGGGTGGGGAAGGTGGCTTACAGATTGCAGTTGCCTGACTCAGCACATTTGCACCCAGTTTTTCATGTTTCACTCCTTAAAAAGAAGCTGGGACAGACTGTGTTTCCTAATCCAACACTCCCACCAGTTAATGATGACGGACTGTTACAAATGGAGCCTGTAGCTGTTTTGGACAGGAGGATGGTCAAGAGAAACAATCAAGCAGTGGTTGGTGCAATGGTCTAGGACCTTCCCTGAAGATGCTACATGGATGGATTATAAAGAGTTCCAGCCCAAGTTTCCCAACTTCCAGCCTTGAGGACAAGACTTTTCTCAGGGGCAATGCATGTTATGATTGCAGAAGTTAGTTAGGAGTTAGTTAAGCTTGTTGAGCTGGCACCACATTAGTGGTCCCCATTCTTTCCCTGTAATTCTGTTTTTGTAATTCTGTTAGGTAGTTACAGCCCTTCACGTGTATAAGTAGTGGGCAACTACTCTTGAATTGGCATTGAAGAGATTACTGTAAACTTCTGGGCTAGAATAAGAGATCCATTACTATCTCTTTTCTTTCATTTCAAACTTCTTCTTCTTCTTAGTTGTTATAGTTTTCTCATTCGAGACCATATAATACAAAATCTAGGTATAGAGCGCTTTATGACGCGCATAGAGGAAGCTCCGTAAGCAATTCTACAGCTGTCTGGACCCATAAAGGATAGAATGCATAGAAGCTTGTTTGGTCTCTGGATCTTCTAGAACGAATTAAAATTTTCATATGGAAAACCCCGTCTAACCATGCCCTAGGGCTAGATTGGTTTGTGAAGATCTATTCCTCCCTCTTTACATTTATTGCTTGTGCTAATTCTCCTATAAAACAGTCTGGAATTTCCCTTTTCCATGGTTGTGTGGTGGTCGAGACTCTCGTCCTCAGGTAAGATGTTCTCCCACTGCTTTCCCATCATTTTTGGACTGAGGTGACCCAGATCTTATTCAGATCTGAGTCATTTGGCCCTCAGCTCCGATCAGCCTCGGCGACCGATCTGTGGGATCTCCTAAAGCAGCGATGGTGGCGCCTAGCAGTAGAGACTGTGGTGGGACGAAGGGACATTGAGCTCCAGGTGCTGATATGTGAATCTCCCATCTTCCTCCAACCACAGTCACAAGTGGATCGTTGGTCTTCATCTACGCGGTTGTCAATTTGGCATGATTGTTCTCGCTTATTGTAGTTTGTTTTTTTCTCGTTTTTGTTCAGATCTTTTGGGTCCCTTTGTACTTTGTAATGTTTGATTATGAATATATATTTTTGTTCAAAAAAATAAAAATATATGCAGTATGGGTTTTACTTTTGAGAATTCTAGATACAACCACCGAACTTCAAAATACAACAAACCCACTTGCTTAAGACCCAACTAGCGTTGTGCCCGTTTGATCCACTTGCTTAAGACCCAACTAGTGTTGTGCCCGTTCGATGCATGGGGCAACAACAAAAAAATGTCCACGATATTTTTTTTTCCTTTTCAGTCCATCAAACATGCACAACGCTAGTTTTAAATAGATGCACGGGACAAAAAAAAATCACATTCGTAATTTTTAAACATGTAGACATTCAAATATTGTCTTAAAAACCACTTAGAATCAATTAAAAAAGAAGAAAAGAAAAAACTAACTAATCCCACTTTCCCATCCCCATCCCCATCCCCATCCCCGCCCCCGCCCCCCCCCTCTCTCTCTCTCTCTCTCTCTCTCTCTCTCTCTCTCTCTATTTTAGAAAATTTAAAAATAAAAATAAAAAAGCTGAGAATTGAGAGATTGGGGTTTGGAGGCTTTTGGGGCTCAACTACATTGCTATAGCATATTGACTAGCGTTGAACCCATGCTATGCATGGGCGAGATTAACACACCCGTACACAATGTATGAACATGGCATAATAGGTAACAGGTGGACCTTATTGATCATACACGCATAATATAGCTAGCATAAGTTAATAGAATAGAACAAATCATGAGATATAGTATAAGTAAGGATAGTGTTGAACCCGTCCGATGCATGAGAAATGAAAAAAAACCTCCATGTGAACTCTTTTGTTTTAATGTGAGCTCTTTTGTTTTATTGTTCCATACATAAAAAATGCACAATTTTATTATCCTTTCAATCATAATAGAAAAATATTGACAAAAAATTAGGCGGCATGTAATAATGGAAGAGACACCTTGTTGTGGCAACGTAGAGAAATTGAGACATGAAAGAACTTGAAGCTTTTTATATATGTGTGTGCTCTCTCCCTCCCACCCGGCACCCCTCCCCCACTTTCTCTCTTGTAAAGAGTGAGAAGTATTAAGATTGATCAAACCTTGAATGCAAAATGCCTTTTGATTTGCAATCCCTTCTTTTCTCCAGGTATGTTGTTATTCAAGTACTGTTCATTATGGGATGAGAGCAAAGGGAATTTAAATTTCAGAAGGTCAGAGAGTGTGTGGGAGGAAGCAATGTACGTGGGCAGAGAATTTAAATTTCAAGAGGTTAGAGAGAGTGTGGGAGGTAGCAACGTACGTGGGTAGTTTGTTTATTTATTTATTTTATGCATGTGGTGGTGTTATTTTGACTAGAGGCCGGGGCACACGCAATGCGTGTGCAAGTTGAACTTTGGCAAAAAAGTATGCATATAAATGTCTGGCTTATCGTTTGATAGTAATATCTATTACCATGTCGTCGCTGCCCCTTTTTCCATGATTTTTTGTACCTAAGTACTCTTCTATCAAATTTTGCAAATCAATCGTGTTAGCTGTAATGGAGAACGGCCATTTTGTACAGTAAAAGCTTATCTTTATTAATTGCATAGATTTTGAAGTAGTTGTAAATTTGACAAAGAATACAATGTCAGAGATTAATTGTGTGATTATAAAATTATATAAGCAGGTCCTTTTCTAATGCGATAATAAGACGCACTATGATCAATAAATAATTACCTGATTTTCCGTTTATGTTTCATCCATCGTACTATACTCATTTTCACTATTATCCCAAAGCAAAAACAATATAATTTTATATTTTGCATTCACGTATAATTTTCTATTTCTATTTGCGTTTTGTTTTGGGCTCTTCCCAAATTCTTTGAGTCTTTGACAATTTCTCTTTAGACAATTAGGTTTAGAAAAATGCAGGGTTTGTTTTTTTAAGGAGCCCAACTACGGGATATGTCGTGGGAAAAAAAAGCAAGTTTTGTTTTCGTTGCTCACCACAAAAAAAAAAAAAAATCATTCTCTTTTTATCTGCAAGTACTTAAAATACAATGCTCTCCATCCATTCAACTACAGGAATAAATCGTCGGAAGTAAAGTAACTCGACTACATTCTCTAATTAAGAAAGAGATCGACCCACTCTGTTTTTATACTGTGCGTGTATGAATTTTTTTCATGTCTGTGCTGAAAAAAATGATGACCAAAAACAAAAAAAGCTTAGGCGAAATAAGACACAGAGAATTTCGTAAAGATCGTGTAACAAATAAACAGGATCCTATAGTAAAAGAAAAGAAAACGTGAATATATGAAATACTAAACGTAGCCTCTGACAGGGTTGAATGGGAAATACTACGATATTGAGAAATTTCAGATTCAAATATGTATCGCCGCCTGATTATCACAATGCATAGGAATGGGTAACTGCACTCGAAATCCAAGCTCCTCAAGAAAGGATCTCAACCAAACAACCTCACATGTAGTATGAGCCATAGCACGGTACTCTGCCTCTGCACTAGACCTTGCAACAACGGTTTGCTTCTTACTCTTCCAGGTAACTAGGTTGCCACCAATAAAAGTACAATAACCAGTTGTTGAACGTCTATCAGAAGGTGACCCTGCCAATCTGCATCAGTAAATGCCTCAACACGCAAATGACCATTAGAACGATAAAATAAGCCACGTCCAGGGTGAGCCTTAAGATACTTCACAATGCGAATGCAAGCCTCCCAATGTGGAAGACGAGGAGCAGACATAAACTGACTCACCATACTAACAACAAATGAGATATCATGACGAGTATTGGTAAGATAAATCAACTTACCAACTAAGCGACGATACTGATCTGGATGAGGAAATACCTCCCCCTGATCAATGCAAAGTTTGACATTAGGATCCATTGGAGTCTCCACAGGTTTAGCTCCCAATAAACCTGTCTCTTCTAGAATATCCAACACATATTTTCTTTGCGACAAACTAATCCCATCCTTGGATCGTGCCACCTCAATACCCAAGAAATATCGTAGCTTACCCAAATCTTTAGTGTGGAATTGACTGTGTAAGAATTGTTTCAACTCATCAATCCCTCTCTGATCATCGCCAGTAATAATAATGTCATCAACATACACAATAAGTAACACTTTCCCTCGAGCCGACATGAGGGAGAATACAGAGTGATCGGACTGACTTTGACGCATGCCAAACCTCATAATAGCATCACTAAACTTACCAAACCACGCTCTGGGAGATTGTTTAAGTCCATAAAGTGCTTTGCGAAGACGACATACCTTATGAGGCTCCCCTTGAGCAACAAACCCAGGTGGTTGCTCCATGTAGACTTCCTCCTGAAGATCACCATGGAGAAAAGCATTTTTAACATCAAGCTGAAACAACGGCCAACCAAGATTGGCGGCGAGGGAAAGAAGAATCCGCACAGAACCAAGCTTGGCAATGGGAGAGAATGTTTCGGAGTAATCAACGCCATAAGTCTATGTGTAGCCTTTGGCAACCAGGCGGGCTTTATGACGCTCAATAGTACCATCAGGAAGATACTTGATGGTATAAACCCAACGACAGCCGACAGTGGTTTTACCAGCAGGAAGAGTAACCAACTCCCATGTGCCATTATTATGAAGAGCAGACATTTCATCTTCCATAGCTATCCGCCACTCAGACCGGGATAATGCCTCCTGAACAGTGTTAGGAACAAATGTGGAGGAAACAGTAGTAGTGAAAGCACGAAGAGATGGAGAGAGATGATCATAAGAGATAAACCGAGAAATAGGATGAGAAGTACTCGAGATATTAGAAAAACCATATTTTACCGGTGGGTGACGATTCTCACGAGTAGGATATCGACGAGCAGGCGGATCTGGCGACAAGGGGGAAGACGGAGGTGTGGGCAAAGACGGTGCAGCAGCCGGGGATGGTTCGGGAGGTTGAATTGGTGTCGGGTGCTGGCTTGGGGCTGGTGCTGGTGCTGGTGCTGGTGCGGGAGAACGACGAACATATACCTGCAAAGGTTTTTGGGTAACAGTACCAGTAAGGACAGCCATAGGTAACACAGACTCAAGTGTAACAAGGTCGTTGGTAGTAACAGGATCTGAGTAATATGGCAAGGACTCATTGAACGTGACATCGGCACAAACAAAGTGACGACGTAAAGTAGGAGAGTAACATCGATACCCTTTCTGAGTGTAGGAGTATCCCAGAAAGATACACTTAAAAGACCGAGGATCGAGTTTACTCCTATTAGGGTCAAGGACGTGGACATAACAAGTGCACCCAAAAACCCGAGGGGGTAATGAATGGAGAGGCCGACTAGGGAACAAGACCTTATGGGGAACCTGACCACCTAAGACCGTAGAGGGCATACGGTTGATTAAATAACAGGCAGTGAGAACAGCATCACTCCAATATGACTTAGGAACTTGCATGTGAAATAGTAAAGCACGCATAACCTCAGACAAGTGTCTAATCTTGCGTTCAACAACTCCATTTTGTTGTGGAGACCGAGCGCACGATGATTGGTGAATAATGCCATGATCATCAAGAAATTGAGAAAGGAGACTGTGAAAATATTCACGTGCATTATCTGAACGAAATATTTTAATGCAGGTATCAAATTGATTCTTAACTTCCATGTAAAAAGATTTAAACACAGATTTCAATTCAGACCTCTCTTTCATTAGATAAAGATATGTGATACGAGAAAAATCATCCACAAAAATAACATAATACTGAAAACCAGAAACACTGGGCACATGAATAGGCCCCCAAATGTCTGAATGAACCAACTGAAAAGGACGCGATGCACGACGCTCAACCCTAGGATAAAAAGAGACTCGTCGGTGTTTACTAAACTCACAAACTTCACACACCAACTTATTGAGGGAACGACACGAGGGAACAAGATGCTTCAAACTCTGGAGAGATGGATGGCCAAGGCGACAATGCTGTTGGTACGGTGACTCTGATGTCTGAAGGGCAACAGGCTGAGGAACTGTCAGGTAATATAGGCCGCCGCGCTCAATGCCCCCACCAATCTTCCTCCCTGTCGTGAGATCCTGAAAAATACAGCCATGAGGAAGAAATGTGACGGAACAATTTAAAGATTTGGTAAGGCGACTCACAGACATAAGGTTAAATGGAAAACGAGGAACATGTAATACAGAATTCAAAGTAAGAGAGGAAGTGACAGGAACGGAGCCCAAACCAGTAACAGCAGTGGTAGAACCATTAGCTAAGGTGACATGTGATGATTTACCAACTGGCTGTTGACCAAGGAAAAGAGTAGGTGTACCAGTCATATGATCTGTAGCTCCTGAGTCAATGACCCAAGGAGATGATGAGGATGAAGCAACACAGGCAACAGATGAACCGGTCTGAGCAAGCATAGCAGTGGAAGACTCTGTCCCAGCCTGAAACGACAAGAAACGCTGGTAATCCTCAGCTGAAATAACCACACTATCGGCAGAAGATTGAGCAAACTGTCCAGTATCCTCAGAGGCAACCTGATGAGCTTGGGGAAAACCATGAAGATTATAACAATAGTCCACTGTATGACTTGTACTCTTACAATGAGTACAAAAGCGGGTACCGCGACCACGACCAGAACCACCGCGACCAGAACTACCTCCCCCTGATGAGCGACCATGACTAACACCACCACGACTAGAATTACGACCATAATTATTACCCGAATCATAGCTACTAGAACCTCAGCCTCCAGAACCACGACCACGACCGCTAAACCCTGAATCACGGCCACGACCACGGCTGACAGAGAAAGCAGAGCTATCAGAAGATGGTGTAGAAATAGATGATGACTGACGGAGACGGCGAAAGACCTCGCTGAGAGGAGGTAAGTCAGTAGATCCCAAAATCTGATTACTCACGGGGCCAAAGGTCGATGATGCACCAAATAAAAAACGAGTGACCCGCATACGATCCCGCTGGCGTCGCACAACCTGAATATCAACAGAAAGTGGCTCACAAATGTCTAACTCATTACAAATGCGCCGAAACTTAGCATAATACTCCTCAAATGAACCATCACCCTGAGATATAGTAAAGAAAGACTGATGAAGCTCATATGTGCGGCGGAGATTGTCTAAACCGGAATACAATTCTTTGGCCTCTGTCCACACTTCTTTCGCTGTCGCACAGAACATCAACGTACTAGCAACCTGTTCCGTCATACTATTCCATAGCTCGGAGCGAACACGTGCATCAACCGCTTTCCAGGTCCGATATGTGGAGGAATCAGCAGCAGGAGGATCATCAGTCAAATAAGAGTCCTAGGACTCACCCAGATAATATACCTCAACAGCTTTAGCCCACAGAACATAATTTCGCCCATTTAATGGTGTGGAGGTAATAGGACGCCGGTCACGAGACCGGGAGCCACCCAATAAACTACCAATAGCTGTCGAGTCAGAACCAGACAGAGTACCAACAACAGTAGAAGTATAACCCAAACCAGAATTAGAATCAGACTTCTCTTCAGACATTTTGCCAAATAAAGAAGAGGCCAACAACCACCAGCACTATCACCACGCAACTATTACCAATCAACTGATCAACTATCAACTATCACCAATCACCTTTGTCAACCAACAGTAAACCAACAGTAAACAGATACAAAACAACTACGAATAATAATGACATTAACAGTCATTTACCGAGAGAAGACCGAGAAGCAGCAACAACCTCATGAGAAGACCCATCCTGAAGACCAACCAGAAAAACTTCAAACCAGAAATCAAGAACTGATCGTGACAGAGAAAAGCATTCGACCAACAATCAGTGAGTTTCGAAGAGTCTCGAACATCAGTAGATTCGAATCAATGGGTTTCGGTGACAATATCTGGGAAATACAGGTTCGTATGGGTCCGTTTGGATATCATATGGGTCGTATGGGGTTCGTATGGGGTAGATTAGGGTTCGTATGGGATTCGTATGGGGTTCGTATGGGGTAGAGGTTTTGAACAGGTTGTGAGTCGAGCAGGTTAGGGTTTCGAACAGGTTAGGGTTTTGTTAGGTGCAAAGGTTAGTGGTGGCTAGGGTTTCGGTAGAGTTAGGATGATGGACGATCAGGTTTTTTTTTTTTTTTTTTTTTTTTGAGAACGATGGTGGTTTACGGTGGGATCAGAAACCGCTCTGATACCATGTTGTTTGTGAGAGAGAGAGAGTGAGTGAGAGAGAAGTGTAGGGTGTTAAATTAACCCTAACACGAGAAAGCTTTATTTATATTGTCATGAGACACATTACTCAACATAACTAAGCAATGTGGGACAATGCGGGACAAATACACATAAACTATTCTAACAGGATCCTCTTCTGTTCCCTTTTCTAATGGTTGAGCTTCCTTAGGAACCTGTGAAAGCTGGTCTTCATGGACTATCATCGAATCGTTCTCCGCAAGAAAATTACTTGACTCCACCATCCTGAAAGAATCCTCCTCCTCTATTCTAACTATGTATCTCGTTCCATCTTCTTCTAGTTCAACATTTCCATCAATCCTTTGTGATTGGTTAGTTGCAATCAAGATTTTGCCCTTTTCGTATGATCCTCCTTTTAGCGTGTTCTCGTCCACTTCAAGAAAGTCACCCCAGATACTACCAATATCTTTGAAAGTTTGCGAGGACCATGCACTTAGGGGCATCCCAAAGCATGAGATCGACACAAACCTCTCCTCTTTGGCTTGCTCACCTTTCCACGGTTGAACATCATCGAACCAATTATTCACCCATCTTTCTTTTAAAAACTTGTCCTTGGTTTCTACATTGACGAACGTTATAACCACATATCTTCTGCCAATTGTTTTTATTTGGACGTCATGGACATTCTCTAAATTGAAGACACTTATCAAATCTTTTGCAGAAAGAAGCTTTTGGATTTTCGCAATGCTGCTCCTGAATAGCCAACCATTTCCAATAGAGTGACACTGAATACTTCTAGTTGCTATTTCTCTCCAAAGCGTTCCACCCCTCTAGTGACTTAAGCTTAAATAGGCCTTTCCTCGTTATGTCCTAGCTCGCATCTGAGGATGAGACTCCATAAAACATTTCTGAGGCAATTGAAAGGCAGAATTCTCAACTATCCTATTAGAATTTTTCCTTTGAGCTTTAAAGGTGGCCCTCTTCACATAAAGCATTCTATCTTGAATCCAAAACTCATTGGCTTTGGAAATAGCCACCTCAGTCGAGATAGCACAATCAAACCGCACAAACCCAAATCTCATATTGGTCACTTTGCTTCGTTTACGTGGAATATAAGCATCCTTAACAACCCCATATTGACTAAAGAATTTCCTGAACCAGAAAAGACCAACATCCTTGGGGAGATTGTCAACAAAGAGAGAACAATCCTAAATGATCACTGCCCATTGCCTAGAGAAAATACCAGAAAAATACCTCAACCTTGAGGATCAGCTGAGAAGGAAGAGTTCTCCGGAAAATTCACCGGTAAATTTCGCCGGGAAAGTTTGCCGGAGAAAAATCGAGACCAGTAGAGTGAAGCCCACGTCCCAGAGGTGAAGAAACTGTAAGTGGTTTCGCTTGAAAGAGCTCCGGTAGCTGTAGATCAGAATTTGAAGTTCAAAAAAACTCTATGGAGATCGGGAAAAACAGCCACAACGAGTGCTCACCAGCGAAGAGGGATGGATGGGGCAAGGAGAGGGAGGAGGGAAGGTAAAAAAGAACTGACAATGAGGAGATTTGGTGGATTAAAGGTGGGGTATCAAAGAGGAGGCGGAGGTTTTGGTGGTTATGGAGGCTTAGAGAGAGAGGGGAAGAATAACAGGTGGGGAGGAGGAGGTTGCACCTGAGATGATGCCAAGTCAGAGATGAAGTGTTGTGATGGGGTGGCGGCGGCCGAAGGTCACGGTGGAAGGTCATGGGTCACGGTGGAATGTGATAGATATAGCACAACCAATTTAACAGCAAAATGAAAAATTCCATACAATTACGGGATACAAAAAACAATTTCACCAACAGGGACATAATTTTCTCGTTGATACATTAATCTAACATCTCCAATAGGTGTCACAATAATTTAAAACTAAACTCTAACAATCATTTTGACTATTCTGGGTTGGAACGGTTTGTACTTCACTTGGATAACCTCTAGAAAATACTCTTGTGCCTACCAATCACAACAATGGAAGTACGAATGCTGCAACCAAACAACTTGTATTTTCACAAAGTGCTTGATCCATATAAATTGGACATGCAGGTGTCTGAGACATCCCTTTAACTGCTCAGTCTGCTCTCTTTAGTTTCCTTCACATGAAGAGTTAATTAGCAGAAACAAGAACAGGCCAAGTGATTCTTCTTTGAAACATAAGGGGATATGAAGTCTAGTGAGGACGCAGAACCGAACTGTTTGCAGGAACAAGTATCCGTGTCCTTCCGGAAGCAATTCTCTTACCAGCTACATTGGCATTGAAAAGGCCTGAGAGTGCTGGTACAAAAATGTCACTCTGGGAACAAATGTAGAAGTCGATAGCCTTCTCATATTCAGAAGTTTCAGAGTTGAGGTATTTTACCTTTTTCTCCTCCGGCATAATGCCTCCTGCGACAAGTTTCCACAGAAAATTGGTACTTTACAATATAATCACTTTTATCCAGTGTCAAATCTAAGATTTACGAGAAATATCTCTCTGGAAGCATTTTCAGGGATGTAACGTTTGCTTGATAGTGAACAGTTTCTTTCTGAGCTGCTTCAGTTGCCGATAATAACCATTGATTTGTGGCAAATCGAATGAGGCGAAGGCTATTGACATGGGCACACCAGAAGCCGGTGTCATTCTTCTAGGATATACGAAAAGAGTAGGTTTATCTGACATTGTGAGCAACATAACAGGTGCTTGAATAGTCAAGTGTCGTGAAGACGACTACTCAGCATTGTTCACCCAGGCAACAGATTTAAGCTCAAAAAGTGTTGAAGGAGAGGCCTCCTTGACCAAGGACAATCAAATCATCACCCTTTTCCCACTCAAATAGAATTTGTCAAGGTTTTTCCACTACTTCATCATTGTTTTATCAAAAATCCCATGGGGTCATCAAAACAAGGCTGCTGGCAAGCCTACAAGCACTAATAATAACTACAAAAAATTACAAATACGGGTACAGTTCTTTAACTATTGTGACAAATCAAACAAGGCAAGGCTGTTGCATGGGCACACCAGAAGGGGGAGAAGAATGGTGGTGTAATTCTTCTCGCACATACCAAAAGAGTAAGTTTCTCCTGTCTCGACATTGTGAGCAACATAACTGGTGCTTGAATAGGTAAAAGTGTTGTGAAGACCACTACATCACCATTGTTCTCCCTTTCCCCATTCAAATCGAATTTATAAAGGTTTCTCCACCCACCAGTTTTAGGATATGCCAACACCAAAACCTCGAGAAGCACTTCAGTTTCCAAAATAAGAAGGTAGGACCAACCATCTCTAGCCCAGTAGACATATCCTCCTGTAGAGAATGGACGAAGCATCGAAAGGATCCTCATATTCTCCCTCCGCATTTGTTGGTCCCTTTTTTAAATTCGTGTCATTTTTTATTGCTTACATCTTTCAATATGGATCTCAAAAATATATGCAATACGGATTTTGTTTGGTAGACCTCAATTAATTCTTTAATACAAAGTTCGCAAAATCATAAAAACCATTATAAATTTTAGAGATACAAGCAATAAAAAATGACACAAATTTCAAAAAGGGACCAACAAATGCAGATGAGGGAGTACTTTATATTCCCCCGTTGAAAGAGCACCTTCTAATATGAAATAAGAACCAAACCAGCTCCACTTGAATGGAGGGTAACCCGCTGCTTACTGATATGCAGGCCCGGCCCTAACGTTTGGGTTGCCCAAGCCCGACTCGCGGCTCGGTTGCCCACTTACTATTAAGTTATACAAGATAAAAAGATATCGTACAAGTAAAAAAAAATGTTATATTGTGCTTTTAACTTGAATCATATCAAAATGTATCCCCGTTATAGTACTTTATGTTGAGTTTGGGCACCCCAAACTATACACTTGTATTGAATATTCTCACTCTTATTCAATACAAAATTACACAAGTACACTTGTACACAAGACACCACTCAAAGACAGTCGCTCACACTTGAGTGTCACTCACATGCACACAGTTTGTGCTCTCACAACACTTGTGTATCTCACACACACTTTGTGTTCTCTCCAACACACACACTTGGTGTTCCTTACACACACTTACAAATGAGCTCTCACCCTTATTTATAGGGAGCAATGGAACATTCTAGATAAGGACTATTCTAGAATAAGACTTCTAGAAAGAGTTCTAGAAGTTTCCGAAGAAACCTGGAAGACTCCCAACATATTCTCTAAGATTCTGGAAGATTCTAGCATGGCCTACAACATCCCAGAGGAGTCCGGAAGGTTCTAGTGCAATCTAGCGTATTCTGGAAGAGTCTGGAATAATCTAGAGCAATCCGGAATATTCTTGAAACATCTAGAGACTTCTAGATAGTCGGTGATGACTCTCAACACTCCCCCTCAGCACCGACTCTGCTTCATCTCCTTGAATCTTTTTCCACTCCGGTCAAGGACGGAGCCAAGAATTTCATTACACAGGGGCGAATGTGTTTATCCAAAATACTTTGCAGGGGCGAGCGTGTATAATTAATCGAAAAATTAGTTTTTTTCTATGTAATACTAGAGGTTTTTTTTCCCCTTGCAGGGGCGACCGCCCCTACTGGCCCCCCTCTGGCTCCATCCCTGACTCCGGTGATCCTTCCACGAACATTGTTGATTGCTTCTTGGTTCCATCACTTGCATAACTCTTTCGGGGCTTTTCGCGGCTTGTTGGCATCCTTAGCGACTGCCCATCCTTCTTATCATTTCCCCGTCGAACTGGGTGAGCTTCTTTTGTTTTTTTGTTGGCATTTGCTTGCCACACACTTGTATATTCTTCTTGTTTTCTTAGCTCCCCCAATTTCTCTTGCAACTGGGCTGGATTCTTCATGATCGCCTCTTCTTGATCACCTTGGCCATTCTCGGTCACACTGACTATCTTCTGCTCTTTTCCAATCATGTGGTCGATTTCTTGAACTTTAGCTTCTCCTTTGAAGGAAGACTCATCAGGCTCAATGACGATAGTGCATATTGCCATTTCATCATTAGTCGGCTCGTACCCATTCTCCACTTGTGCGTCAAAGTCTATCTCTTCTTCGGTATCTACTTCAGTCATGGTGAACACTTCGCATGGTGAATCGAAATACCACTCTTCTTCATCATGCATCTCCTCCTCAAACCCGAGGACTACATAACTAGCTTGAGCATCCCACTCTTCATCGCTTTCTTCATGGTGACCACTCGACATCACCATATTCCCTTCGACTGATTTTCTAATAAAGGGACACTCTCTTAGATAATGGCCTTTCTTGCCACAGTTGAAGCATTCTATGTATTGCCTTCGACATCCCTCAGTCCTTTGATCACCATGACTGATGCAGAACCAAGCTCCCCCTGCTTGATAGCTCCTATTAAACACTAACTTTTCATCTTCTGCTTTCTTCAGCTTCGTAGAGTTCTGCCACCTCGAGTCTCCATTCCTCTTGTTGCAGAACAAGGCCTCCTCTTCATTGTTCTTTATTTTCGCTCCAGCCATTTGTTTCACCAAGGTTTCTTGATTCGCCAAAAGACTCTCCAACCCCACCAATGACGGTTGATTCGACCATCCGCGAATAGCTGCCATGAGACCACTATACTCAGGCCTTAAACCTCGAGTGATAATGTGTCTCATCCTAGATTCACTGATCTTTGATTCATAGTCGAGTTGAGAAATTTCATTACAGAGAGTCTTTACCTTAAGAAATATTGGCTCACAGTCATCGATCCTTGCATCACCGTAGCCAGCTCATTTTCCAGAAACTGAAGACGAGCATCATTTGTCTTAGAAAACAACGCCGCAAACATATCCTAGACTTCTTTTGGAGTAGTAGCCTCCCGTACGTACTCCAGCAATTCTTTCTGAGTTGTCGTCCTCAATACGAACATAGTTTTCCCTGCCTTAATCTTCCACTTGCACAGTGCTTCGGCATCTTCTTTTGCCAGTTGGCTAGTCTCATCGCCACCAACGATCTCCCACAGATCTTGACCTTGGAGATATGCTTCTATGCACATCTTCCAATAGTCATAGTCATAATTGTTTAGCTTTTCAAATCCTCCTATAATGTTGCCAAACTTCGACATTTCGCTGGTGCCTGGACCTTGCAGCTTCGCAATCTCCAACAACACTATTTTCCAACAATGTCTTCAACCACGATCTCTGACTAGCACACCCTTCACGATCCCTGATCGCTACACTCCTCACAGACCCCCGCTGTGACTTCACAAATGACGTCTTGGAATGACCGCCCGATTGCTTTGCTACTCCAGGTCCCTGACCGTCAAGCTCTGATACCAGATTGTTGAGTTTGGGCACCCCAAACTATACACTTGTATTGAATATTCTCACTCTTATTCAATACAAAATTACACAAGTACACTTGTACACAAGACACCACTCAAAGACAATCGTTCACACTTGAGTGTCACTCACATGCACACAGTTTGTGCTCTCACAACACTTGTGTATCTCACACACACTTGATGTTCTCTCCAATACACACTTGCACCGTGTTTGAATGGGGTTCTTGGAACCCAGTTCCCCACTTTTTGGTCGTGGGGCCACTGACCCAGAAGCAGTCAACTTTTGCATCTTCTCTGCCATCCTCTTTTCGAAGATGTAATTGTAGTGTACAAATTGTGCATAAATGAGTCGGTGGGGCCAACTTCGGAGTCTCATATAAATGATCTAAGCCGATCATCAACTTTAAAATAATTTTTTTAGTCACCTCGAAAAAAATTAGCTCGATCAGATTTTTATAACTACTTGATCTGATTAGTTAACTTTCATTTAAAATTTCTACAGAACTTAGGATTCTAAATTTTGAATGAAAATTGAAAGATTAGATCAAATATTTAAAGTTTTTAAATTGAGCTGATTTTTTTGTAGACCAATCGAAAAATTATTTTAAAGTTGATGAACGACTTAGATCATTTGTATGAGACTCCAAAATGGGCCCCACCGACTTATTTGTGCACAATTTATGCACTACAATTACATCTCCCAAAAGGAGTATGACAGGAGAGTTGCAAAAGTTGTCTGCCTCAGGTCAGTGGCCCCACGGCCAAAAAGTAGGGAACTGGGTTTCTAAAAACCCAATCGAACATGGCCTTGGTGTTCCTTACACACACTTACAAATGAGCTCCCATCCTTATTCATAGGGAGCAATGGAACATTCCAGATAAGGACTATTCTAGAATAAGACTTCTAGAAAGAGTTTTAGAAGTTTCCGAAGAAACCTGGAAGACTCCCAACATATTCTCTAAGATTCTAGCATGGCCTACAACATCCCTAAGGAGTCCGGAAGGTTCTAGTGCAATCTAGAGTATTCTGGAAGAGTCTGGAATAGTCTAGAGCAATCCGGAATATTCTAGAAACATCTAGAGACTTCTAGAGAGTCGGTGATGACTCTCAACACTTTATGATTAGCACAATCCCGTTCAAAGAAACCAACTTCTCCTTGTTATTTTTAAAGTAAATTCTTCAATTGAGTCATCGCACTTTACGTATCCAAGAACTTTCAGGGCCCGTTCCACTAACTCTAATTTTTAGCTTTTTGGATTTTTCTAGTTGATATATGTTATGAGAATGACCTATCCCGAAATGAATGAAAAGTCAAAAAAAGATCCAAAAATCCTCTAGTGGAACCGCGCCTCATTTTCAATTGAGATCATAGGCAATCCACTTAATCTCTTTTGTGATATGGTGGTATGAATGTAGTTTTTATCAACTTCCACTTAAATTATCGTTAAAAGATATAATTAGATGAGTTTTTTTTAGAAGAAAATAAGAAATTTGCTTCATATTTTACTATGATTTGTGCGAAAAAAATATAATAAAGCAAGTTAGATCGCTCAGTTTTTTTCCCCAATTTTTCCAATCATTGGGATAATTTTTTAATCAAGTGTAAGAACACATCACTTATACATTGATGTTGTGTTTGTTAAATGCAAATTTTTGACAAAAGTAATTTAGTAATGTGATTTTCGTAATATTATGGATTGGGAGGAAAACAAAAGGAAAGCAAATAACGAAGTTGAAAAAATAAAGGAGCCAAAGTTTAAAAAATAGTAGGAGTGCAGGGAGTCGAACGCTGCTCTCCACCGTGGTAGAGAGTGGCAGTTGCCACGGCACCAACCTGCTGCTTCACGTTTTTTGGTTGAACTCTTTTTAATTTATAAATATCTTTCGTAAATTTTTATTTTGTTTTGGTTGCCCCGGCCCGGGGGATTGCCCAAGCCCAAGAGCTTGCGGGGCTTACCCCAGGGCCAGCCCTGCTGATACGATTCGTGATATAAAGAATTTCTGTGGCATATGTATCACTAATGAGAGTATAGACCATCACAAGAAGCTCAACCTTTACAAGAAATGTGGAAATTTAATCTCGTCACTGTGACATCCCTCACCCCCGTGCCTACATAGTACACATTATGTGGAGCAGATTTATATTGGATGAACAGGCTAGCAGCACTCGAACGAAGGAAGTGAGGAAGGAAGATAAACATTACGAGTTCATAGATTTATTAGTCAAGTTTGGGAAAACTAAGATAAACATTAAGGGAAACTAACATTGCCGGTTCAAATGGATAAACATTTCCTCTTTTTTTTACATTTCCAAGAGCATTAAGGGAAACTAAGGATTCGGTACCACAAAGTTGTATCATTACAAAACAGTTTAATTTTGCTTATCCATGACAAAATATTGTCTGGAAACCACATCCAATTTACACACCAAAATGAAAATTTTCAAACAATTACAGGATGCAAAGAACAACTTCACCAACGGGGACATAATTTTCTACTTGACACATCTTATGCTTCTGATAGGTGTCACAATAATTTAAAAATACAATCTAACAATCATTTTGACCATTCTGTTTTGGAACAGTTTGTAGTTCACTTGGATAACCTCTAGAAAAATACTCTTGTGCCTACCAAACACAACAATGGAAATACGAATGCTGCAACCAAACTTGTATTTTCAGAGTGCTTGATCCATAAAAATTGGACATACAGGTGTCGAGACATCCCTTTAACTGCTCAGTCTGCTCTCTTTAGTTTCTTTCAAATGCAGAGTTAGCAGAAACAAGAATAGGCCAAGTGATTCTTCTTTGAAACATAAGGGGATATGAAGTCCTCTGAGGAAGCAGAGCCAGGAACATTTGCAGGAACAAGTATCTGTGTCCTTCCGGAAGCAATTCTCTTACCAGCTACATTGGCATAGAAAAGGCCTGAGATGGCTGGTACAAAGATGTCACTCTGAGAACAAATGTAGAAGTCGATAGCCTTCTCATATTCAGAAGTTTCAGAATTGAGGTATTTTGCCTTTTTCTCCTCCGGCATAATGCCTTCCTGCGACATGTTTCCACAGCAAATAGGTACTTCAGAATATAATAACCTCTATCTAGTGTCAAAATTAAGATTTACAAGAAATATCTCTGTGGAAGCTGTTTCAAGGATGTAACATTCGCTTGATAGCGAATTGTTTGTTTCTGAGCTGCTCGAGTTTGTCCGACAAAACTATCACAGCTTTCATATGCTTGACAAGCCCTTTTCATTAAAGGGTTTAAATCCATCATCAGAAACTAGAGAAAGAACAGAGGAGCTTCTTTGCAACATATTAAAGTGTATACCTGTCCTATTAGTTCCTATTAGTTAGTTTTTTTTTTTTTTGAGATGCCAGCTTTGTTTACAACGTTTTATGATACCATTATTGGTTATGGAGCACAATTCATATGTAAGTCCATTATAGGGAACCTCCTTTCAGGCAGTGTTCTAAAAATCGGTCAAGCCAGCCGACTAGTCGGCCAAGAGTCGCTAGTTGGAGGTCCCTCGACTTGATCAAAATCCGACTAGTCGGCCAAAGGTCGGCGATTAGTTGGCCAAAAGTCGCTAGTCGGCAGCCGACCGACCTGGGACCGACAAGCGTCTTTTAGAACCTTGCTTTCAGGTCAAAAACATTTTCTTCTTCTTCTTGTTTAGGTAAGTAAGATTTGTAAGCTGGTGAAAATATATTAAGATTGAACAAAGTGCACTTGACAGTTCATCAACAAGCTCCGTTTTTGCAAGACACTAGAGCCTGGCAATTTTCTTACCCTCACCTTATTCTATTTGACTTTGTGAATATATGACACGGTCTGGTAGGAATCACGAGAGAGGCTAGAAGAAGCATTTCCCAATCAATCCCATTGCTACATCGCCCAAATAATAAACTAGAGCTGAAGTGTAAAAATGCTGATTGAGATAACTTCACAAAATTGAACTTACTAGAGACACTGCAAGAGTTATGATCAGCATGTTGAGGAAAAAAGGAAGAAACTCATTACCTTGGTATAAATTTTGGGGAAGAAATCCTTAAGAACGTCTAGGCTGCTATCCCACCTAGGTTGGGTCAAATATATGGTGGTATCCTTGTTAAAACCAATCTTCCGAAAAAATAGTGCAATCTCTTCCGGACTGTAACAGCTTTTTCCTGAATTCTCTTGGCAACCCTTTTTCTCCAGCATCTCAACCCTCAAATCCACTGATATGAACTGACCACCTGATTTCCGACTTAAAATTCTTAGCCGCTCAATCATTAAGTCCACTACTTCACGAACCTCGGGTTGTAACTCTAAAGTTCCAAACATTGCCATGCATGCCACCGAATCGATGATGCCTTTTTGTTCAGTTTTTCTCATATTCACTGTAGGAAAGTAAGTTGCCAGCCTTATGTTGCCCTTTCTACTAAAGATTGGTTCAATGTGTTCAGCAATGTGGTTTCCAGTAACTCGATTTGGGACCCTCACAACTGCAAGGTTCCGAGCTGATATTTCACCAGGCTGATATTTAGCGACTTTGACCACCCCTTTGAGACTTTTTACAAACTTCTCTACATCATAAATGTCACCAAAGTACCTGGAAAATTTCAGCACGTCAGTATAGTAGTGTTTATGGCTCAACCATTACAAGTAACATTTATGAGGTAGAGCATCTCCACCCACATTCTTCAATTTGAAGAACCAAAATATTGTTTTTTATTAAAAAGATGAATTTGAAGAATGTCACTATTCACTTAACTCCAACCCAATTCTTCATTTTCCCTTCTATTTCCCTCCAAAAAAAATTCAAATTTTATGCAACAAAAAAAATTCAAATTTTATGCTACAATTTTATTTTATTTTATTTTTGGAATATATTGGATATCGGTCTCATTTTAAAGGTATTTTTAATATCTTTTTATTGGTACAATTTTCATAAAAATTTGATCAAGAATTTAAAAGATAAACAATGAAATTAATAGTGCAAAACTCATTTGAAGGATGTTCTTCATTTTTGAAATGGTTCAGAACCAAAATTGATTCTCCAAAATGAAGGAGGGAAATGAAGCTTGGTTGGAGCCCCTTCATTCTTCAAAATGAAGAAATGAAGGTAAGGTTGGAGATGCTCGTAGAAATCCATGAAACTGGAATCAGTTCAAAGTAAAACCTACAACTTATAGTATGCACATACATGTATACATAAAATTGCTAAGTGCAGTTTTTTTTGGGAAAGTTAGCTCAATATTTTCGACTTCCGATATCAAGAAATCCCAGGTGAGAATCTAAAATGAAGAGCATTAGATTACTGGACACGTGCTAAGCATTTGGCACTCTTAAGCTGAGGACTTTATAAAAGTTTTAGTCTCATGGTGCCTGACCCCACAACATTTGTGTGAGAGGCACCCGCTGCAGATCACTTAGCCAGATTTTCTAATTGGATTTTTTATGGAAAAATACTCGATACTTGTAATGGGTGGATTGGAGGGAAGTCTACATGGAAGGCCCAAGCAACGTGACAGCCTATGCCGACAGGCGACCAAGAAAATCGCCCGGCTTGGAGGTTCCTGAGCCGGCCGAGGTGTTGGGTCGACAGCTGGGCATACTGACAGGCAACGGCCATACAGACAGTTGGGCTGCTCCGCCTGTCATTGCAGTCCGGCCATGTTGTTTGGTTGGGTCAGGAGTCTGACGCATAATGGAGGCAAGGACGTGCTGGTACCAAATGATTCCGGACCATGTGGCCGTATTTGATCAGCCACATGGCGCGGTTGCATGCCAGGCGAGCGACCGTCATCCGTGACGTCAACCCGGCATGAGGTCAGCACATGTTACCTTGGCCTCCAAGGCAAGACACTCATAAAACTACCCCCTTGAAAAACCCTAAGAGGTGTGTCTTCTTCTCTCTTACTAAGCTCTGTGTTTTCCTCCTCTTAGGTAGACACTAACTTTTTAACGACCTGGATCCTCAAGCACCATGAAAAGACAATAATAAGACTTTAACCATCTTATTCCAAAAATAATAATACAATGGCTTTTAAAGAGAAACTCAGCTATACCCATTTTATAAAAACCTTACAAAAGCTACTCTCGTGGAACAACAGCTAAATATTACTCGAATAAAACATTGAATACAACTATCTTCGAAAAATAAATAAACAACTAAGCCTAAACTTGACAAGCTAATCCCGTCCAACCCTCGCCTCCAACACTGTCCTGAAAAATAAATGCAGCCGGAAAGTATACAACACAATGGGAATAGAAGCGGCTCAGAAATAAACGAGACCAATCAACAATAAATACGGATTCAAATTAAGCATCCACGTATTATGGACGTCATACCCGGCCCTTCTCAGTATACGACTACTGACCCGACCTCACGTGTCTCACCAAGCCCACTCTGTGGCTTCTGACTATTGGCCTAATTATTGGGAAATTCACCCGGCCGCATACTAAACAGTTCCATGGCACCCGGCCACCACACATATTTATCTCATAACACAGCTCCACAAGAATTTGCAGAATTCGATGAACATAGGTAATCAAAAGGAATTGAAATCAGGACCACAAGGATTTGGCACTCTTAAGCTGAGGACTTTATAAAAGTTTTATAGTCTCTTGGTGCCTATACCCCACAACATTTGTGTGAGAGGAACCCGCTGCAGATCACTTAGCCAGATTTTCTAATTGGATTTTTATGGAAAAATACTCGATACTTGCAGTGGGTGAATTGGAGGGAAGTCTACATGGACCATCTAGATGGTCCAAGAGAAGGCCCAAGCAACGTGACAGCCTATGCCGACAGGCAACCAAGAAAATCGCCCGGCCCAAATTTTCCTGAGCAGGCCGAGGTGTTGGGTCGGCGGCGGGGCATACTGACAGGCAACGGCCATACAGACAGTTGGGCTGCTCCACCAGTCATCGCAGTCCGGCCATGTTGTTTGGTTGGGTCACGCTGCTCCGCCCGTCATCGCAGTCCGGCCATGTTGTTTGGTTGGGTCACGATTCTGACGCATAATGTAGGCAAGGACGTGCTGGTACCAAATAATTCCGGACCATGTGGCCGTATTTGATCAGCCACATGACGCGGTTGTATGCCAAGCGAGCGACCGTCATCCGTGACGTCAACCAGGCATGAGGTCGGCACATGTTACCTTGGCCTCCAATGTAACGCCCCATGTAGACCACTAGCCCAGTATCCTGATTTGATCCACATGCCACACCGCATGGCCCAAAATGCTTAAGCCCAAGGTACTAGTAGTAGCCTACGTGGTTTGTTATATACCCAAGATCACTCATGTAAACAACCAATGTGGGACTAAACACCATCTACCCCCAAACTTGGGGTATTACAATCTTCCCCTCTTAGGGATGCAACATCCTCGTTGCATAGTCCCAGCAACCTCCCCTGGTGTCCGTGGTGGCAAAGCGCGTCCTACCCACCACTTGGACCAGGGCGGGGCTCTGATACCATTTGTCACGGAGCCAGGCTGTTGCCTTGCTCTCTCTCAAACTGTATGGAGGTTATCGTAGGAGTAACCCTAATCTACACAGAAATATATGACTAAGCACATCTCTTAAAACAACCCACTAATGCCACACACCCAAAATTATAGCTATCTAGTTAAAGCCACGTAAATAACTAATAAAATGAATATATTTATCTATTTAACCTATTACTAGAATATTATACAATAATCCACTAAATTTAGAAGTGTACCCTCAAAACTATAACACTGTCAATAATACCCGTACAAATAATTAAATAGGACCTGACAATAAAAGCTAAACGTCTATGCGAAAAATAATTATTAGGAAAAGAAAAGTCGGGCTGTAACACCCTTCCCTCCTTAAAAAAAATTCCATCCTCAAAATTGCATCTCTGTGTGTGTACAAATGGATAATTCTCATGCATCTCCTCTTCACGCTCCCAAGTTACTTCGCCAACCGCTTAACTGCACCTCAATACTTTAACCAATTCAATTATTTTACTCCTTTGTTCCTTCTCCTTTATATCAATAATCCTGACCGTAATTTTTTTTTTTTCCCATCATCATATAGGTTAAGTCATCACCGCAAGAAACATATGACCGTACACATACTTCTTTCAAGAATGATAGATATCTGAAAAACACTGTGAATTCTAGCTACACTAGGCAACAATACTAAATATGCCACCTTACCAATCTTAGCCAAAACCACGAACGGTCTAATATAACATGGACTCAATTACCTTTTCTTTTTGCCAAACTAAATAGCTCTATCCATGCAGACCTCAAGAAACAACATATCTTCTATCCAAACTTCAATCCCCATGCTAGGACTTTCCCAAAAAAAACATCCCCTCTAGTATGAGTGCATATCCCAGGTTTGGGGGTAGATGGTGTCCCACATTGGTTGTTTACACAAGTGGTCTTGGGTATATAACAAACCGTGTGGGTTACTACTAGTACCTTAGGCTTAAGCATTTTGGGCCATGTGGTGTGGCTAGTGGATCAAATCAAGGTACTGGGCCAGTGGTCTACATGGGGCGTTACAAATGGTATCAGAGCCCCGCCCTGGTCCAAGTGGTGGGTAGAATGCGCTCTGCCACCACGGACACCAGGGGAGGTTGTTGGGACTATGCAACGAGGACGTTGCATTCCTAAGGGGGGAAGATTGTAATATCCCAGGTTTGGGGGTAGATGGTGTCCCACATTGGTTGTTTACACGAGTGGTCTTGGGTATATAACAAACTGTGTGGGCTGCTACTATTACCTTGGGCTTAAGCATTTTAGGCCATGTGGTGTGGCTTGTGGATCAAATCAAGGTACTGGCTAGTGGTCTACATGGGGCATTACATCCAAGGCAAGACACTCATAAAACTACCCCCTTGATAAACCCTAAGAGGTGTGTCTTCTTCTCTCTTACTAAGCTCTATGTTTTCCTCCTCTTAGGTAGACACTAATTTTTTAAAGACCCGGATCCTCAAGCACCACGAAAAGACAATAATAAGACTTTAACCATCTTATTCCAAAAATAATAATACAATGGCTTTTAAAGAGAAACTCAGCTATACCCATTTTATAAAAACCTACAAAAGCTACACTCATGGAACAGCAGCTAAATATTACTCCAATAAAACATTGAATACAACTATCTTCGAAAAATAAATAAACAACTAAGCCTAAACTTGACAAGCTAATCCCGTCCAACCCTCACCTCCAACACCGTCCTGAAAAATAAATGCAACCGGAAAGTATACAACACAATGGGAATAGAAGCGGCTTAGAAATAAACGAGACCAATCAACAATAAATACGGATTCAAATTCAGCATCCACGTATTATGGACCTCATACCCGGCCCTTCTCAGTATACGACTATTGACCTGACCTCACCAGTCTCACCAAGCCCACTCTGTGGCTTCTGACTATTGGCCTAATTATTGGGAAATTCACCCGGCCGCATACTAAACAGTTCCATGGCACCCAGCCACCACACATATATTTATCTCATAACACAGCTCCACAAGAATTTGCAGAATTCGATGAACATAGGTAATCAAAAGGAATTGAAATCAGGACCACAAGGATTCGGCACTCTTAAGTTGAGGACTTTATAAAAGTTTTATAGTCTCATGGTGCCTAGACCCACAACATTTGTGTGAGAGGCACCCGCTGCAGATCACTTACCCAGATTTTCTAATTGGATTTTTTATGGAAAAATACTCGATACTTGTAGTGGGTGGATTGGAGGGAAGTCTACATGGACCATCTAGATGGTCCAAGAGAAGGCCCAAGCAACGTGACAGCCTATGCCGACAGGCGACCAAGAAAATCGCCTGGTCCGAAGCTTTTTAAGCCGGCCGAGGTGTTGGGTCGGCAGCCGGGCATACTGACAGGCAACGGCCATACAAACAGTTGGGCTGCTCCCCCCGTCATCGTAGTCTGGCCATGTTGTTTGGTTGGGTCACAATTCTGACGCATAATGGAGGCAAGGACGTGCTGGTACCAAATGATTCCGGACCATGTGGCCGTATTTGATCAGCCACATGGCGCAGTTGCATGCCAGGCGAGCGACCGTCATCCGTGGCGTCAACCCGGCATGAGGTCGGCACATGTTACCTTGGCCTCCAAGGCAAGACACTCATAAAACTACCCCCTTGAAAAACCCTAAGAGGTGTGTCTTCTTCTCTCTTACTAAGCTCTGTGTTTTCCTCCTCTTAGGTAGACACTAACTTTTTAACGACCTGGATCCTCAAGCACCACGAAAAGACAATAATAAGACTTTAACCATCTTATTCCAAAAATAATAATACAATGGCTTTTAAAGAGAAACTCAGCTATACCCATTTTATAAAAACCTTACAAAAGCTACTCTCGTGGAACAACAGCTAAATATTACTCCAATAAAACATTGAATACAACTATCTTCGAAAAATAAATAAACAACTAAGCCTAAACTTGACAAGCTAATCCCGTCCAACCCTCGCCTCCAACACCATCCTGAAAAATAAATGCAGCCGGAAAGTATACAACACAATGGGAATAGAAGCGGCTCAGAAATAAACGAGAACAATCAACAATAAATACGGATTCAAATTAAGCATCCACGTATTATGGACATCATACCCGGCCCTTCTCAGTATACGACTACTGACCCGACCTCACCTGCTCACCAAGCCCACTCTGTGGCTTCTGACTATTGGCCTAATTATTGGGAAATTCACCGGGCAGCATACTAAACAGTTCCATGGCACCCAACCACCACACATATTTATCTCATAACACAGCTCCACAAGAATTTGCAGAATTCGATGAACATAGGTAATCAAAAGGAATTGAAATCAGGACCATAAGGAAATACTCCGGAGATTCGGAACACATTTTATGCTTCCGGTACATCAAGTGTTATGATCCAGTACAAGGTATGGGACTTGTCCCACATCGGGAGTATGGGCTCCTGGTGGGGGGTTTATAAGTCCCTGGGCACCCTCCCCCCTTGAGCTAGCTTTTGGGGGCGAGTTCTACCCAAGGGCTTGTAACATTGGTATCAGAGCAGGTCCCTCCTTGGAAGAGGCCGCCACGGGTGTTGTCGGAGGTGCCGGAAGGGCGACCTGCCGCCGTGGACGTCGGCTCTGAAGGGGTTGGGTTTGTTATGATCCAGTGCAAGGTATGGGACTTGTCCCACATCGGGAGTATGGGCTCCTGGTGGGGGGTTTATAAGTCCCTGGGCACCCTCCCCCCTTGAGCTAGCTTTTGGGGGCGAGTTCTACCCAAGGGCTTGTAACATCAAGCTTAGATGAAAGCCATGTGTCACATAAGTTCCATTGCCAAGAATCAAGTTCCGAATTTCCCATGCTATCATAAAGGATTTTACCATTTGATTCACTAAAACCCATCACAATAGACTAAAGCTATGTTGTCCCTAGTTCTCTTTTTTCCCACAACTTCCTTTCCCCAAAGCCCTTTGTCTTTCTTTTGTTTTACAAACTCATTCTTCACATGCACGTGCAGTGGTACTTAAGCACTAAATTTATTTCACGTCATGCCCGTGTACTACACCTAGAAAAATGCTTTTGTCCTATACAGTAAAAAATAGTACTCCGTATAACAAATACCACATATCAGAAAATACCGGAAAATAATGCATGGCTGGGTATTACAAACTTAGTCATTGGAGTGCCTTCCAGGCAGCTTCGGCCGGCGGCGCACTAACTAGTTGCTTCTCTTGTAGGAACCGGGTGAAGAGGAGGGCAAGCTCCACACATCTTATCCTCAAGAGATCCAAGAATAAGGGGGTTAGGCCCATAGAATGAATACCACCCCCACAAGACCCATTACAAGAGATAGCCTGGTTGAGAAACTTGTACAGAGAAGTCAGATTCATAGAAGAAAATCCATCTCTTGCAGCGTGATCAAATGCCGCAGTAAATGCAGCAAACTATTTTCCATTACGCTTCCCAAATATGGTATTCCCTCGATTCCTTAAAAAGAGTAGTGTATTCCATTTTGGTTGTTCCTAAATAAGTGTGATGTTAAAAAGTTAGTGGGTAAAAGTTGGTATATTTCATATTTTATCCTTAAAAGGAGATTCTTTTTTGAAAAGTTAGTGGGTAAAGTTTAATGATAATGTCTACATCAAGGGCAATAGTGGAAAGTGATTGTAAAAGTTGATGTGAAAGGTGTAATGATGATGCTTTCTTAATAAGTTGGAATAACAAAGCTACACACTTAAAAAGGAACGGAGGGAGTATGGTTTTTGAAGACACCAGGAAAAAAGAGAGTTGTACGATTTTGAGAAGTGATAAATTCAAAAGTTATTCGCGCAGCATGACAAGAAGCTTGTGTATCCCAATGAATGCAATTTGTAATTAACTTTATGTTGGTTTCATCACCAGAAATTAATTTGTAAACACGGAGAAAATAAAAGAACGATCTACACTCCAGGAGTCCAGGGGAGAAATGCAACTACACGTGAAAACAGGCATCAAAGAAATTTGGGAGGGAACTAAGTTGTCTCTTTGTATAAAACCAATGGCAATACGCTTCATGCAAAAAAGCATGCCTATCACCGTTATTGTTTCTGTGCAACTACTTGTTAATGCACAAAGATCCACAACATCAAAACAGAAAGCATAAAAATGAAGGTCATATCTCATTCTGTGTACCCCGGATGGGTTCTGAGGGCAATTGAAATTTGAAAAGATTCAAAGAGAAACACGCCTCATACTTCTGCAACATAGTTTATAAGGTTGTACCCCACCCCCTTGTCCGGAGAAAGGAAACCAATGCAAAGAAGAAATAAAACAAAGAAGCAGCAGCATTAGGAATTACTGTGGGGAAGATTAAGTCAAATCTGATGGTATCTTCCAGTAGACCATTGAGGTTGATGGTTGTAGTTTCATGGTATTATGCACACGTCTTTTTTCTTGAGAAATGGTAAAAAGAAGAAGTGACTTGTGGTATCAGATGAGGTGACTTGGGGAATGGACAACTAACCTCTTATCACCTGGTTTGCTTCCCCTTATGTCTGGCAGCACAAGAGTCGCTCCTAGATATCTTGTGACTACAACCGCATCAGCAATCTGAAGACAAATTGATGAAAAAGAGATTACCAAATTATGATTCTCACATAAAAAAAGGTTACACATGCATCAAGTTTGAAAAGTATAATTAAAGGCAAATTTTCAAGGACTCAATAAAAAATTATGGACAACAAATAATGTATGGAGGATGTGATACATACTCCAGGATGGGAAGGATATTGTATATGCCAGAGCAAGGATACAGACTTGAAGAGAGCATATCTATGGATGGGGGAAAACAACCAAAACCTGAAAACCTACTCTTCTATGTGCACAATGCCGACTTTTAATCAATATTAGGCATGCATCTATTCGAACATGCGACAATAATTATCATAGTCATTTATAAATATGGATTAAATAGGAGTTACTGAAAACAGGATGGGAGAAAATTAACAAAAACAGGAAAGCTTTTTAATGCTACAGAAAATAAATTCACAGAATTCTGACAAGTAACAAGATAC
Source organism: Vaccinium vitis-idaea (assembly GCA_963854785.1). Lineage (NCBI taxonomy): Eukaryota > Viridiplantae > Streptophyta > Magnoliopsida > Ericales > Ericaceae > Vaccinium > Vaccinium vitis-idaea. Next base: position 99,975 of record OY978221.1, read on the forward strand.
CATAAATCCGGGAGAAAACAAACAAAAGAAAACACAAATAGCTTTTTAATGCTACAGAAAATAAATTCACAGAATTCTGACAAGTAACAAGATACCATAAATCCGGGAGAAAACAAACAAAAGAAAACACAAATCCCCCAGCAAATTGATGCATAGCAGGATGGGAGAAAATTGGCTACGTTGTAAGGATGGGAGAAAATTGGCTATGCATCAATTAAAAAGAGGATATTTATACAAGAGTCCATAGCCGGGTGCAATACGTGGTCGAGATTTTACTACAAGTCTATGCATCAAATGAAGAAAAGTTCTTCTCACAACAATCAAGGCACCAATAACATAGTGTTATGCATCAATTAAAGAAAAGTTCTTCGCACGACAATCAAGGCACCATCAAAATTGTGAGGCGTGGTTATTGCACAAATAGAATGTTTAAAATTAATGTCTGCTGGTAATGAGGGACATGCAGCTCAATGATAGGGAGAGCAAAAAATGATGGGAATAATGTTAAGCTTTAAAATTTGCAAATACGTTCTGACTTTTTCTCTGGGAGGAAATCTAATATCAAAAACCAAGCTTAATTAAAGGGAATTTGAATTCGTCCATTTTTCTATAATGGGCCAATTTTGTTCTGATGGTAAAGCTTACGGATAGAATTTGTTCGCCACCTGTTAAACTTTTCTGAATTCATAGAGAAAGGCAGGCTAAGTGTCAGGCAATAGAGTCAAGTTGAGCTGGATACCTGCGAGACATGATACTCAGGGCCATTGGTTAATGAGAAGGTGACAAAACCTTCTGATTGCCTTGACTCTTCTGTTAGACATGTAACGCATAAGCAAGTAGGGAAGATAATGGATAAACAAATGAAAGGGAATGAATAAACAAAAGGAATACTTAACAGATCACTGTATGAATATTTCTGAATTTCCAGTAGTTAACTGACTTACCTGAATCTGGTTTTGTCCAACATGGCTTTAGATGTAGACCATCCTCCTTCCATGGCGCATTTCTCACTCCAGGAAGTGTGACAATGGTGCGATCACTAGTCTCGACATTGTCATAATTACCACTTGGAGCTCCGGAATGGTTTGCCTTTTACAAAAGATGTTAGAGAAAAGAACAAAGAACAAACCAAAAATGGGGATGAAGTACATTGACGGTAGAACTAAGTTTATTAGGTGACCAAAGAGAGCTCCAAAAAAGCCACATCAATCCTACTTAAATAAATAGGAATTAAATCTTCCTATCGAACCGCCAACGTTTGTACTAAACAAACACAATTAACTTGTACAAGAAGTATAAATATAAATACGCACGACTATGTACAGTTCACACGCTTTCTTTTATTGAGAAACCACCGGAAAAGGAAACTTCCAAAGAAGTTGAGCTTTAAAGCATCTCCAATGGGTGGTCGAATTCATCGAAACCCTAGAATTTGGCTGAATCATATCTTCCAAACTGACCTCCATCAGATAGCTAAACACACTGCCAATATACTTATATTCGCCAAATCTTTGCCAAATAAAGAAGCTAAAGGTCCCATTAAAAAGGGTTCCAACAAAAATTTCTTCTCCGTATCTCCCTATTACCAATGGAGCAACATTGGACACTGTAGCTAGGCCACAAAAAAAAAAAAAAAAAAGGAGCTGTTACATTTTCCACTCGAACTATTGGAGATGTTATTAGCTGTTTAAGATAAGGTCATTTTCTTTAACTTGTTTGCAAGGAAGAGCAAAAGGAAGTTAATTTGTTTGATATGGCCATAGAAATTACTCCCTATACAAGAATCCATTATGCAGATATGACAACAAAAGCAAGTATGACATGGAAAGATGTGTAAACATCACACGCTACACAGCAGGGAATGAAGTTAAAGTTTAAGGAAATGGGGAAGGGATCGAGATAGTACGTAGGAAAACCGAAATTGAAGTTATAGTTGAGGAGGAAATCAATAACATGATAAACATATCAACAAATGCATTCATCAGATAAGGAAGGAAGAGTAAACTTTTACTTCAACGGTATCGAAATGGTCCCTCTTGATCATGTTTCCAAGCATTACAAACATGGTGACTGTTAAGAAGCCAGCCAACACCTGCCTCGGATCCACTGCCATTTCCGTTAGATCAACCGCCAAACACTCCGCCGCCTCTCTTGATCTCTCTCTCTCTCTCACCAACAAATGCTTAAATCGAAGTCTACCACTGCTCTCTCTCTCTCTCTCTCACCAACAAATGCTTAAATCGAAGTCTACCACTGCTCTCTCTCTCTCTCTCTCACCAACAAATGCTTAAATCGAAGTCTACCACTGCTCTCTCTCTCTCTCTCTCTCTTCCCCACTCGGATGAGATAATTGGGGCAAATGAGGGAGACTTGTAGTATGTTTGAGGAAAGATACAGAGGGGAAATTAAAATGGTGGTTGAAATCAAATGGAGATTTTTATTTAGTTGTGTCGAGTGAGGGAGTGAGAGAGGGGGAAAGCATATATCCTCTTCAATGTGACGTTTTTGCTCTCACCGACACTCTCACTCACGCCAACTCAGAAAACGATTGGGCGCCTTTAATTATGGTACTAATTCCCTGTATTAAAATAGGAGTATCATGGAAGTCGCAAAATATAATACTAAATGTCCACATAATTCCTCAATCATCCAAATTAGTAGTAGAGTATCCGACATTACTCAGCAGATTCAGCACACCAATCTCGCCCACATATCTTGCAATCATGTCGGGTGGGTCGCAATTTCCCCAAAAAAAAAAAATCAACGTCACAAGAACATTTTCCGCAAGAAAAGTGGTAGCTGCATACCTACATACGCATGTGCCTCTCACGTGTCTGACTCGTGTACCTCGTTAGTTAGGCCTAGTATGTCCAGATTCATTGGAGATAAAATCACCTCCCCACCTCATTTGAGAAAATCATGGTTGATTTTAGCAACTGGGTTGCTAAATTTTTTTTGGAAAACTAGGCCTTAAAACATTTGTTAGTCAATTGGAGTTTTTTTTTTTTTTTTGAAGGAGAGAGAATTTCATTCATAATGAAGCTAATCGGAGTTGAATGGTCCTGTTGTAAATTCAATCAACTCATTCAGGGCGAAGTGATGTACCCAAAAATCAAATTTTTAAGTGTGCGTGTCGATTATATTTACAGTGAAGAACTATACTAGAAGTGTACTAATAAAATATATTCATTTTTATTAGTACACTTCTAAAGTTTGGTATATGTTTTTTTTTTTTTTTCCAAAGGCAAGGATTAGGGTTAGGGTTATAGATTGGGGAAGAAGAAGAATGGGCAAAAAGTCTGTTTTGTCCCTCAAAAATGCCCCAAATTGGGTTTTCCATCTAATTCGCAAACGTCTGTTATCGATTGGACCTAATTCGACCAAAATTGAAACTACAGGGTTCGTTGGAGTGCAATTGAAACTAGAGGGGCTAAATCGAGACTCGGGTGAAACTACAGGGACAATTTCAATAATTTTCCCTAAAAAGTATGCCCTTGCCAGGAGCAGACTTTAGATATCTCAAAATGCGCATAACAGCACTCATATGCTGTTCGCCGGGATTATGCATAAACTGACTCACAATGCTCAACGCGTAAGCAAGATCTGGCCTTGTATGAGCTAAGTACATCAATCTTCCGACAAGTCCCTGATATCTACCTTTATCAACAGGCACCTGATTATCCTCAACACACAACTTCAACCCTTCTTCCACTGGTGTATCAGCAGGCTGACATGCTGACATACCAGATTCTTGCAATAAATCAAGGGCATATTTTCTTTGAGATAAAAAAATGCCTTTATCAGATCGAGACACTTCAATCCCAAGAAAATATTTCAATTGACCAAGGTCTTTCATTTCAAACTCGCTTGACAAATAATTCTGAAGAGCCGCCCTCTCTTCAGGATCATTTCATGTAACCACCATATCATCAACATATACAATAAAGGGCAGTTATCTTACCATCCTGTTTCTTCAAGAACAAAGTGTGATCTAAATTACTTTGATGATACCCAAAGGCTCTCATGGATTTTGTGAACCTGCCAAACCAGGCTCTCGGAGACTGCTTCAACCCATACAGAGATTTCTTTAATTTGCACACCTTTTGACAGTGTACTTCTGGTACCATGCAACCTGGTGGTAAATCCATGTATACTTCTTCAGACAACTCGCCATGTAGGAAGGCGTTCTTCACATCAAATTGTTGTAATGGCCAATCCAAGTTTGCAGCTAAAGACAACAAGACTCTCACCGTGTTGATCTTAGCTACTGGTGCAAATGTATCTGTATAATCTATCCCATATGTTTGAGAGTACCTTTTTGCCACCAGCCTTGCCTTAAAGCGTTCAATCGTGCCATCTGCTTTGTGCTTCACAGTATAAACCCACCGACATCCAACTGGTTTCTTCTCTGGTGGACGGTCAACAAGTTCCCAAGTGTCATTCCGTTGCAAGGACTGCATTTCTTCATTCATAGCCGCTTTCCACCTTGGGTCAGCTAAGGCTTCCTGCACACTGTTAGGAATAGATACAACAGATAATTGATTTACAAATGACTTATTTGATTCTGACAAGCGATGGTTAGACACAAAATGACTCATGGGGTATTTAACTTTACTAGAAAGTTGGGGTTCATATGTAGGCTTCGGAATACCTCTGGTTTGACGTGGGGGGAGTTCTTTTCTAGATGGTTCAGGCCCTAAATCGGGAATATCCTTAGCAGACGATTGATGTGGTGCCTGTGATGTAAAAGATTCATACTGACATATAACCTCTGGATGATGTTCCTCATGTTCCCCATTGTTGTGGTAACCTTCGTCGTGGTGTTCCATTCCGCTGTGGTGTTCAAATTCACTTGCAATCCTGTTGCCAGGGTCAGGCTCACTTGTATCTAACTTTTCAGGTTCAGGGATTAGAAGATCATAGTCTAGAGACTCATAGTCTATACTTTGAACCTCTTCTTGGTTCCCTCCTTGAAGTTCAGGCTCAGAGGAATAGTACATAGAGTCTTCATGGAAAACAACATCTA